>BPLR01006865.1:0-90998 GCA_021605095.1 Caerostris extrusa
AATATGTCCTACACAATGCAAAGTCCTAAAAGCATATTTTCCGGGAGTTTGCTTACTTACAAGGAGGGTAGCAAAACACCCCCTCCTAAGTTGGAAGTCCCAGGAATCTGGCAAGTCGAGCTACTAAGAACGTCCCACAGACCAAGGGAGGTTGCCAGCTGCTTTCTTGAACAAGCAAATCTAAGAGCTCTCAATATGGATGCATTAAGGCGACATTAAATACATGTCAATAGACATAGGATACTAAATAGACATAGAATGTATTATTTAGATGGTTTTATACCAATCGGTTGAGGTTGATTGGTTTGGTTTGCCGCTCTACGGTCATCTTGTGCACACTTTAGGCTAAACAGACCGGGATCTACTGCTTAAAGTGGATTCCGAACCACTCACGAACGTCCATGCCACCGCCGGGATTCGAACCTGAAGCCTGTGATACCAAAGGCCACAGCGCTAACCCGGCCGCCTGTTGAGGTTGAGGAAATATTTTTTTTGTACTTTCATAATACTCATTTAGTACATTAAAATATATGCCGAGTTAGTATCAATTTCATTAAATTAAAAGTCGAAACATATTTTCTGATAAATTAAATTAACCTTTTTTAAATGAGTATTTATTATAAATTGATTTGTTATAAACATATTGAAAATCTTATATAATTTATGATTGAGAAAGTACAATGTTTTCATGGGTTTAATTTTTTTTTCTTCTTCATTTGTGCAATAACATAATTGAGAGTAAAATTGTAAATATTTTCAATTGCTGAAATGATAAAGTTCTTCATAATTTATATTTATTTTGAAATGAACACATCTTTATTATTCAAAATATTTAAAATAATATTGTTCATAAGCATTGAAAACTAACGTTTTTATGAAACGTTTATATTTTTTTTTAACGTTTTTTAGTATAAATTACATAATTTTGCTTTAATATATATTATTTTAGTTATTTTGTAATTTTTAATTATAGTTAAACTGGCATTTTTTTAAGTATGGCATATAAATTGACGTTGTAAGCATAATGAAAGTCTTAAAATTATGATTAAGTAACAGTTTTTTTCCAAGTTCTATAGAATTTTTGAATTACAGTAAAATGTAGATACTTCTCTTTTTAATCTCTTTATGTGCAAACTCTCTTCGAACAGTTGTAATTTATTCTTATATAAAAATAATTTGAGAAGTTCAAGGACTCACATTTTCGTAGTTATTTTTTAAACTTTAAAACAAAAATTGACAATTCATTTTAAACAGTAAATATTTAATACATTAATTAATAATCAAACATGTGATGATTACTAATAAAAATAAAACTTATTGAACATATTTTTCTCTTTAAACAAAAACTGTATACTACTAATCAATAAATTATATATATGAATACATAATATTAAAGTACATCTGTTTTCTAAAAAATGAATTTCATCAAACTTCTTTCTAAGTTAGTATACAAATATTTTTATTTAAATCTATATAAGTAAATGATTTTATGCAACAAATTGACAATTAAAATTTCTTTTACTTATCTTTTTACATGGTATTATTAATTTGTAGTTAATTAAAAGCATTCTTAAAATGTAATTTTTATAATAATATTAAACAAATTATTATTTTTAAAATTTCCAAACAAACATGCATAACACTCCTGCCATCAGCGTACATCCGTTCAACAACCCAGTCAGTTAAGAATCTTTTAGACGAATATGCCCTACACAGGCAAACAATACGAAATTAATCGATATAAGTGAGCCTTTTCCACTCTTCTGCAATCCAATAGGGTATGATTTAATGATTACAACCTGCATTTATCCTATTGAATAGTTGTTAGCGATGACATATGAATGGGAGGACAGTACCACAGTTCCATAGAGAATTTATAATGTTGAGTTGTGGGTTCCAACATATTCACTTCTTACTGCTGGAAATTTATTGGTATTGGCAGCCACCGTGGCATGCCTATCCACATGAACAAATTGGCATATCCTCTGGCCTTTTGGCAGGTCAATGTATTCTCTTCGACTGGATGTTTCAACTCTTCACTACCACCTTGCATATGTATTAACAACTTAATATTTGACAAGACTTATAGTTTCCGAAATACTTTTACTCAGTCGTCTAGCCATCTCAATCTTCCCTTTGACAAAATTCTGCAAATCCTTACATTTCATTATGTTGCAACGATTGGAACTATTACTTGAGAGAGAACAGAACTACGTGACAAGTATTTATAAACCACATCAGAATCTACATTTAATATTTTGTTAGCCTTGCAGACGACTGACTTCATCATGTGTATTAAGCACTTGCGTTTTAATGATTGGTTGGAACAAATTAATTTTAAATACTTAAAATAATTGTCGATTTTAAAAATACTTAACTATTGACCATACTGAACTATTTAGCCAATAGTTAAGTATTTTATTAGTTACTGAATTTTGGCCACACTGAATTAGTAAGAGTAGATTAAACTATAGATATGAATCAAAGTGTAAGTATTAGTATGTAAATTTAAAATTATTGAAAAAATTAAAGCTTTTCAATGACTTCATAAACATGGAATTTCATAAATTGCTTCAGGGCAGAAGGAATTAGAAAATTACTACTGTGCCCAAAAAGTAAGACCAATTTTTTTTCAAAAACTCTTTATTTATTCTTCCAAATTTATTTCATCGCCTTCAAAGTAATCCACTCCGGACACAATGCACTTATGCTAACTTTTTTCCCAATCCTCAATGGATGCTAAAAAGTCATCGGCAGGATGGCCTTCAAAGCGCGGCTATTCACGATGAATCTCTCTAATCGACTCAAAACGGTGTTCTCGAGTGGTCTTTTGAGTTTAGGGAATAGGCAGAAGTCGAATGGTGTGAATATGGTGGTTGTGGAACAATATAGGTTTCATTTTTGGCGAAAAAGTCACGAAGAATCAATACAGTGTGAGCTGGCGCATTCAGTGTTTTCGGTACCAATCGAGATTTGACGTGTTTGAGGTCCAAAATAGAATTGTCCGATCCTTTTTGAAATTCCAACATCATCAGCAAGGTCTCTAATTGTAAATCGACGGTTGCAAACACCAAATCTTTAATTTTTGGACGTGAGCTTCGTCGGTTGAGGTTGAGGGTCAACCAGAGGACTCTTCGTCTTCAACGCGTTCTCTGCTTTCTTTGAACTGTTTATACCACTTTTAAACATTTCTATACGATATAGGAATTCTCACCGAATGCCTTCTGCAACATTCTATACGTTTTCGCAAACAAAATTGAATGCAAGTTCTTTGCTCAATTAATTTAGACATTTCAAAAATCGCCGGAATCAGCTTTGGCGTCTCACAAAACCAAGCGTAACTGTAACACTAATGAATATTTTGACGTCAAATTTCACACAAATGTCAAGAACAATGCCAGCAACCTAAAAGGGGGAAATGAAATTCCATAAACTCCGGGAATTTTAAATTAAAAATTGGTCTTACTTTTTGGACACAGTAGTAAACTCCGGAAAATTGAAACCGAAGGATTGAAATAACACTATTGAAGGGCTATCGCTCGTTTTCGTAAAGGAAATTATTACAAACAACTAAAATTATCAAAATTGACTTGCCTACCTGCAGTTCTGTCGTGAGAATTAAAAATTATTTCTATTTAGATAAAAAAAGACGGATTTAAAATGAAATAAAGCGGAAATTGAATATAAAATTCCAGGAACTAACTCGGTGGGAATAGGAACATTGAACCTAAATTGTTAACGAATTCTTCTTTACTAAAAAGGGGTCGGGCTTTTTTAAATTCTACTAGACTAAAATAAATTAATATGTAATGAAAAAAATAATGTGCTAGTAAAATTGATTTCCTGGAAATTTTAATAGAATGAGGAAGTAGTTATTTTAAACCACCACACTAGTTTTACATCGATCACGAAACTAATACTGTATATTTATATTTTGCACATTTTTTTCCATTCATATATTCTAATCAATCATCCGCTCACATAGGAAATGTATTAGATCAGCGAGTTCAAGAACCGTAGGTGGGAAAAATAGTTCAATTTAATGTAAACTCTTTTATTTGATTTTTAATTATCGACTTTGAGCATTCTGTTTCTTCAATCTATTGTTTTTAAGGACATTTGGACCCGAACAACTGAACTGATGTAACCTGAACTAATGTATAGTTCAAGAGCCTTTTTCAGTAATGTTAAAATGTAAAAGTTGATGTTGTTGTTCAGATACGGCCTGATGCCCGAATGGCGTTCGGTACCACAGGTATCGGGTTCAAATCCCGGCTTTGCCCGCGGGTGTTGTAGTGGTTCGGAATCCACTTTAAACCGTAGGTCCCGGTCCTAATAGGATCGTAGAGCGCTGCAGGGGGCATTGTTACGTGGCTTACCATCAAGTTACACACGCCCCTTGGGTAATGCAAAGTGAGTAACATCTGTGCAGCGCTTGCCTTAAGGCATCCAAGACCAAGTTGTCTAAGTGTTTGCCAGCTGCATTAGAACAAAAAAAAAAAAAAAAAAAAAAATAAATAAATAAATAAAAAATTTTGTTGTTCAGTAATTCTAAATTAAATGTTATGTAATTTTGGGATGGAGCTATTCAGAGCACAGTTATTCGCATTATATCATATAAAATGACACCGAGGTACGGATAGTTGAAGCTATGCAAATATAATAGGTAAAATGAGCAATTGTTTTAAAATGATAACCAATAAAATTTCTGATTATTGTCTTAGGCATGTCTAGTAATGTACAGTAATTATGTTTTTTAATTATTTGTTATTTTCAGTGAGTTTTCTGACTAAAGGGGCCTGCTGTCCGAGTGACTAACGCTCTGGTGCTCGGTGTCGCAGTTTTCAGGTTTGAGTACCGGCTGTGCCATGGATGTTTTTAGTGGTTTTGGAAATCACTTTAAATCGTAGGTCCGCTGATGCTGATGATTTCTGACTAAATGAAATTGCTATTAATCAAATTTACTGCTGTATGTCGAGATCGATTATTATAAAGCAGCACAAAACGTAATAAGTTTTATAATTTTACTGAAATTATGAGAAATCTGGAAAATCTTTAGAGTGTTAGATAGTTTTAATAAATGCTAAAAATGTAATGCTTTTTTTTTCACTCAACCAAAATATCTTTGTAATATAGTGCTGCAAACACATATGTTTCAGATAACACTCGAGGCTCAAAAAGAAGAAATTAAAGAAGAATACGTTGAATAAAAATGACTGTATCTTATAATTTTTTTTTAAACCTATTGGTAATCACGTTATATATATATATATATATATATATATATATATATATATATATATATATATAGCTTGATCATTGACGCAACAGCCCCATGGTAGGTTCAGGCTGTCTGCCTACTGTTTTCTCTTTACGGGGTGGGGTTGTCAGCCCTACTCCCAACAATTTTATTATATCGGGATCTACGGTTTAAAGTGGAATTCGAACCCCTACAAACATCTATGTCACCTTCAGGACTCGAACCCGAAACCTGTGGCACCGAGGGCCAGAGGACTAGTCACTCGGACATTAGGTCCTTATATATATAGGGGGTCTAATATATATATATATATATATATGTTTTACAGAAGATAATATTGAAAATTTGACATTATAAAATGATTTTATTATTTAAAGTGAAAATATGAATTTAAATACAGATAGTATATTATGTGCTTGAACATGGGTAGTTTCTATTTGAAATGAAACGTAAATACTCAATAATCATTTTAACCACTTAAAAAGTTTTCTAGTTGACTAGAATTTGAATTGTATTTGAATCTTATCCATTTCGGTTTAACTTTAAATGAATTAACTTTTCATTTTTAGCGAAAGCATGCTCGAACAGCATGTCTTAAAACTCTGTACATGGTATCAGCAGTACTGATGAAAATAACATCTGTAATATTGATGATTGCGTATTAGGTGGTTATTTTTCTCCCTTAAATATGAAGGATGTAATTGAACGGCGGAACATTCTGTCATCTAAATTGGAGGTTATGTAAACATTTATTCGTATGGAAGTGATGCTTGCCAGTGATGAAGCTTTTTTATTGCGTTGGTGCCCTACCCTTCTGCAAAATGTCATTTCATATTTAATATTTAACGGACCTTTAGTTCGCTTTTAAATTGTTCTAGATTTAGTTATCGTTAATCAAATTTATTCTTATATCTTTTAAATAATGTAATAGTTTGTTTATGGACATAAACATTAATTTAAATCAATTATCTTTATGTTTATCGACATACACATTAATTTAAATCAATTATCTTTATGTTTATCAACATACACATTAATTTAAATCAATTATCTTTATGTTTATCAACATAAACATAAATTTAAATAAATTATCTTTATTGTTTATCGACATACACATTAATTTAAATCAATTATCTTTATGTTTATCAACATAAACATAAATTTAAATCAATTATCTTTATTGTTTATCGACATACACATTAATTTAAATCAATTATTTTTATGTTTATCGACATAAACATAAATTTAAATCAATTATCTTTATTATTGGCATAAACATAAATTTAAATCAGTTATCTTTAATGTTAGTTAAAATATAAAATTATTGATTATTGATTATTGGTACTGTAATCCTAAAAATCCTTGTTGTTTACTGCAACAAAAGTTTTTACTTCTGCCTAATTCATTCTGTCAATTTCTTGAGTGCACTGTAGATTACAGCGCATTTAGGTAACGTGGACTAAAATAATTTTGATGACCTTCATTGGACCTCATGAGTGCCGATTTCATATTCATTTTAGCTAAACTAATTCACGCAAAAGTAAACAAAAAATTAACCAAGTACATGATTTGTTTCGTTGATAAGCATCGTTGTATGTTCAAATGAGAGATCTGTTAAAATAACTGGTTTGCCTTGAGGCTTCTTTGGTGGTATTTTGACGCACTTAATTTATGACAGCCATATAAATAATTAGTCACAAGTTTTTTTTTGAAACTATTAGTCTGATAAAAATCCTATTATTATAAATTATAAATTTTAAATAGCATTAAAGGTATTTAAGAAATATAAAACGATAAGTAAATTTTTAAATCTCCGTCTACTTAACGCTAACTATTTCTGTAAAACATACTTCCTTACAGGAAAGCCAAATACACAGTGAAATTAAGAATAAAAAGTACTCAAAATTAATCTATTTCAGAAAAAATTATGATAGAACGCAACACACAACCTAGAAGATATTTTCATTTGTAGAGTGCAGGTTGAGCAACCAGATTGTAACTGGATCGGTTGGGTTGAGACACTTGAGACACAGGTTAGAGAACTCACAGTTTTATTTACACTCATACAATTAGAAACATACAATATTTAACACATTTAAAGACATATAATTATAGATTCGTGGAAGGATTCCACTTCTAAGCCATATACCTGATACTCAGCTACGCGCAGGATGAAATATATTCCTTCCCGAATGAGAGTCTGTAGGCCTACTGACCATTTCTCCTGAACGCCACAGAGAGAGAGAGCTCTTGCCAGTGCTTAGAAGGAAGCATGGCTACACATTTCTTTTACATTTTTTCAAACAAAGTCAAATTTATTATGCAATTATAGATCATATTATATTTATTTCAAAGTCTCTCATATAGTGAACAACTTTCAAGGTGGCATAAAAGAGCGTATTTACTCAAATATATTTTAAACACATAGAAATAACCTATCCAAAAATAAATCTTTGGAAATCATTATAACCATCATTGTAGGGAGGGCACTTATACTGGGAGGGATTTTAGGGATGATTGCTTGTAGTGTGGAAGACATGCTTGTAGTGTCGTAACATTTTCTCCAGGCAGCCTGACTGACGATATGAGGTACTTCGAGAACTTCGAAAAGATAGTACTGTAGAAAACTCTTAGCAGTAATTACCCGATCTGGATTAATATATTTTCAATTAAATACAATGAATAGCGTATCGGCATCCCTTTACAGTCAGACATATTTCGAGAAGCTTGATGACTGATCCGGTCATTTTTCTTGTATTAAATTTTTATTCAGGAGGTTCTGATATAAATGAACGTTAGACTATTAACTGAAATTTAACTGTTGATTACGAGTGCAGATAATATGTTAAAATCTTTAAATATTAGATAGCGTGCAAGAATAAATAAACTTACATCTATAATCTAGGACTTGGTTATGGTTGTCGGTACTGTCTAACATCTAAAACACCTTAAAATTTAGAAGTGTGGTGTGGATTATATGGCCCTGTGTATAGTCTGTGAAGATTCGAAATTGGCAAACCTCTGTATTAGAGGAAAATAAGCATTCTTTTAAGTGCAAAGAAAGAGACTTAACAGTTATGGGCAATGGAATGGCGCTACACAAAATGCGAAGCGCATCGTAGGATGTGTGAGAGGGGATGAAAAAGACTTAAAATATGGATAGGAATTATAAATAGCAATTTAAAACGTTTGCAAAGGACTAAATTAACAATTGACTGTGATATTGATAAAGTGTTTTGACTCTTTTAATTTAAAGATTACAAACGTCTGTTTAGTATTCACCATGGTTCCTAAATGTATATCTTCTTTCTGATTTCTATTAATTTAAATTTATAAAATATTTTTTATAATTTTCAATAAAAAACTCTCTTTATTGAAAAAAATTTATTTTGTGCCATGAAATTCTTGTATGTTTTATGACACACACACACATACATGTGTATGCATGTATAGTATAACGTAGTATACAATATATAAATGTATATGTATGCATATATACCATGGGGCCTGATGACCGAGTAGCTAGCGCTCTGGCACTCGGTAGTACAGGTATCGGGTTCGAATCCCGGCATGTGCCATGGATGTTTGTCGTGGTTCGAATCCACTTAGTATCCAATCGTAGGTCCCGGTCCTAAAAGGATCGTAGAGCGTTGTGGGGTAGTGTTACTCACGTCCGTAGCATATCTTCAAGCTACACGTGACCCTGGGTAGTGCTAAATGAGTAACAACAGTGCAGCCCTTGCTTATGGCATAAAGATTAACTGTCTTTATTGCCAGCTGCATTAGAACAACAACAACATACATGCCATTATATATATATATGTATGTATAGTCTAATGTAGTATACAACATATAAATGTATATGTATACATACATACATACCATTATATATGTATACTATATGTTTATATTTATATTATCAGTAGAATCATCTCAATGTAATTATCTCACAATTTTCCAATTCGGTTATACAAAATTTACCGATGTTTCTCAAGGTGGAGATCGAAATTACTTTGCTATTGACGCAAATTCATTTGCATAAAATTCTCTTCTGCTGAAAGCTTAAATTGACGACTTAGATTACAGATCTGGTTTTAGCCACCTGAATAAAAAAGAACAAGGTTATACTTGGCATTTAGCCAATCTCACACTAACAATTCTTTTTTTCAGCCTTGTAATAAAAGCTAACATGAGTTGTCATTTTCATTTTGTTGAGGGCTATAATTTTCTACGGCAAATATTAACTATTTGCCCACCAAGTCGAGACAAAGCTAAAACTGAAAGAAGGTTGAACAGGATTTTTCATGTATTTCATTTTTTATTTGCTGTTAAAAACCAAATAATACTTCGAAATTTTTATATTTATTTATTAAATGTAAATTCAAAGTATAAATTCTATGATCTTTATTGAAAATCGAAATTCAAATTAAAAAAGAATGTGATGAATTCCAATTAGCAGAAATATGACAAAAGAAAAACTCTCATAGTTGGTAATCTTGGATTATTTCACTAGTTTTTTTTATAAAGTTTAGGTTTTTACTAGTATTGTATTAAGTTTTCATTTTTAACTGCACGTGTCTGTAACAACAAGTTGGCATTAATAATTTCTTTTTTACGACATAAATATAAATTATTAAAAATAGCTAAAAACCGTAAGGTATTTTTAAATAATTTTTAAGTTGTAAAATTATTTGCTAAAGATTTAACTAAAATTTAAATTATTAAAATAGCATTTAAATTATATTTGTTCTTTAGGAAAATAAATTTGATTAATATTTCCATCAGCTTAAAAAAATAAAATAATAAAGCGAATTCATTAAAAATGCATTCATTTAAAAAAAAAAAAACGGAATGTAGTAAATTGAACAATACGACGGAAATTCAATCACAGAAAACTTGCATTTGATTTACTTCCTCAAGATGTCTGTTTTTTTTATTTCCCACCCTTTTTCTCATGTTATCCAAACACATTTAGAGCTTTTATATGAAGTTCGGTTTTCTTCAAAATTTACTCACGTATGTGAATATTTTTCAAATCTAAAAAGATCTTTTTTGCACTTAGCACTTCGTTTGAATGCAATGACATTTAAGATGGAGTTTTCCAAAATATGACAAGCCTATTGAACAAAAAGGCTTCTATAACAGAAAGGGACGCCAAAGTAAAGTAAGGAGGAAGCAGTTTACATGCCACTACTTTTACGGAAACATTCTTGTATGTTGATGTAATTTTGTTTAAATACTAATAATAATATATGCAACAAAATTTTAATTAAAAGGCATCTGAGATGCACAGCAGAATTTCAATTACTGATTGATTGAGTTTTAAATTGCATGCAAATAATCCAATCGACAAATCCTAGTAAAATTCTCATTTCAAAGCAATTTTTTTAAATATTTAAAGAATAACTTAAAAAATTTCATTAAATTACAAAAGAATATTTTATGAATATTCACTCAAGGAAATATTCCATTTCACTTGAAACCATTCAAATGAACTCGCTGAACTTTTTAAAATCTACGCTTATCATTTGAATGAAGTAATGCGAACCATTAAATTGTGTATGCAAAATAGCTAATTACATGACAGCTATTTATATTTAACTGGCGCATGCAGCATAATGGTATGTTTGAATCAATGAACTGAATAAAGCGTTTAAAAAGAATTTATGAAAACGGATTATTAATTTCTAGTAAGTTTAATTTTATTGATAATTATTGGTTTGCCAAGGAGAGTAAAGGAAAATAAAATTTAAGAATCCAGATTACTCAACTTTGATACTTCAGCTTAATACTGATTATTCAACTTTGTTTTTCTCTCTTAGAATACTGGATTTAAAAGTTGAGCTTAAAAGACCATTGGTAATATCCGCTACTAGCATGCAGAAGGAATCAAGTCGTTCCATGTCCACTAGTGACATCCTTAGTGCATTTTCAACAGGACTTGAACTTCATATTAATTTAGAACTTCCATACTTATTTCTGCTACAAGGAAGACAGTATCAACCTCGACAAGACGCAGAAGGCTACGTGGGTCGGTATATTGCTTCCCGCTTACCTCCAGCCACAGGAAGCTTCTTTTTTGCATTCGGCGCATAATTTTGTAAATTGGACTGAAATTCGGAGGAGATCTGTTCTGTTCACTAATGAGTCACTTTTGCATTACAGAGAGATTTTCGATGTGTTTACATATGGAGAGCAACAAGCACTCGATATCTTCTGTCTAACCTACGGAAAAGGGACATCTATGAATAAAGTAGTGTTCTTGTAAGGGGAATGATATCCGTAATGACCCACAGACCGGTATGTGTTTTCACAGGGATATATTAATGCTCAAAGGTACAGAGACAGCATACTGGATCACACTGTTCATCCGTATGTTGTCACAGTAGGCGATACCTTTATTTTGTAAGCAGAAAATGCCTGTTCTGTCACTTCGTACATACACCAATTTCTAGAAGAAGAAATATAGGTCAAATTAAATGGCCAGGATGCTTTGTCGGCGCCAATCTCATTGATTATGTGTGGGACACCCTCGGAAGGCGTGTTGCTGGGCTTTAACCCCTTCCCCAAACCATAAATGGGCATAGAATTGCTTTATGTGATCAATGAGTATTAATACCCATGCCACTCATTGACAACATCATAAACAGTGACATTGCTATCAGGCACGTATTGCTGTTTGGGTGATCATAATCATTATTTAGAAATTTTTCTGTATTTAATTTGTATGTCCAAATTTAGGACATTTTATATCCATGTTGATATCACAAAATGTAAATACTATAAATAACAAATATTTTAAGTTACACGTGATATAATATATGTTATCACCAAGTGTTTTCGTCCAATTTTCCTGCATACTTTTTGAGTTATGATCAGTTTTCAGTTTGTTACTAACTTTTGAAACTAGAGTACCTTGACACGAGCTTTGCTGCCAATTGAGTTAATAAATATAATTATTTTAAACATGGACCATCACTGTTCTTCCTTTATACCTGTTAAAAAGTAGTATATATTGAAGCTGAGCGTGCAATGATCTCAGATACTATGCTTATTAGTATAGTTTTGCAGTGTATTGTGAGTTAAATGTCTACATCGTTTAGAAAGTTTTTCGACTTAATGAGTGAAAATTTCATCGAACGAGCTGTAATTTAAGGGAACTTGAACAATAAATGCATATATCTATCAAAGCATTTTATGGGCAACGAAATTTAAATTTTTATAGTTAATATATATAAAAAAATTATCTATGCCATTGTATATACAGAGGGGCCATCAAATAACTTCCCTGTTTGGAGTCATCTGCAGCTAAAACTAATGAACATAAGGAAACCAAATTTGATATAGAGACTGTGGAGGACATGAGGAAATTATTTCCATAAAAATTTATTCCTAGAAATTATTTCCTAGTTCATTCGGGACTTTGGAGCTGTTGGAAATGAAAAAAAAGGCAATGATTACAATGAATGCACGGAAAATGGATTATGTCAAGTTTCATCATAATGTTAGAATGATTAAAAAAGCATATGCAGAAATGATTGACAACAATATGAAACTCACAGAAAATAACTAGGTTAATCAACATTAAGGTCCTCAGGGCCACGTGCAATATTTTCAATGTGTTGACCTTCCCTGAGTACAAGATATTTCATCCGGCGTATGACATTCTTTACTGTTGCGCATAAAATGCCACTTTGGATGTTTGTAACAGCTTGTCTTATGTTCTCTTTCAAGGAAATCAGGTTTATAACGCCACCAGTATACACGAAGGATTTAAGATACCCCCACAGTCAAAATTTACATTCCATGGGAAAGCATTAGCTGATAAGTCTCTCATTACCAAAATACAGCCTTAAAGGTTTTTTTTTTAGAATACGTGGCCGTGCTTCATCTTGCATAACAATGGTTGTGTTCAAGCATAGCCTTTGACAGAAATGAAAAAATTTCAGCATTTGCCGATATTTCTCACTAGTAAGGGCGCAGGTAATAGGACGTGTAGGAGTGATATTCTCAATACGGTTCTGTTATGAAATCAGCAGTGAATCCACACCACGGCTATTTTGATGAATGCAGTGGCACTTGACGGACCACTAAGGGTCATTCAGATGGCCAAATTCGACAGTTGTGAATACTGACAGATCCATTTAGATAAAAATTTGCCTCATCTCTCCACAATATTTTCAAGGACAATGACTGTCAATTTCCATCTGGGCAAGAAACGTAACGCTAAAGTCTCGTACTTCTCACAATATGTCGTTTTCAATTCTTTCACACGACCGATCTTATACGGATAGAAGACATAGCAACATTTTCCAAAAGCTTTTCTAGACAGTAGCATAAGGCATATCTGTTTGTTGAGAGATTTGAACACTGCTAGTGGCTGTATCGTCTAACACTGCAGTGGTAACATGTGTTACTGTTTTTTTGTCTTCTGCCAGCTGTAATGCCTTCCTCAAATTTTTTATCATGCCTCTCAATACTACAATAGACAATGTACTTCCAAAGTCTTCTAAATTCCTAAGATTCCCCTTATTTTTTGACAAGAAAAGAAGACATTACTAAATACAGGGTGGTTATAATTAAAGTCCCATTCAACATGCTGTAAAAAAGAACCACTCGTCGCAATGTGTTCAAATTTGAAAAAAACAGCAGCATTACATTTTTTAATGTAAAAGATATTTAGGAGTAAAGCAGGCTGAGTTAAGATAGTACGCATATTAAGCACTAATCAACAGTTGGCCAAAGAACTACTGACTGAAAGTTACATCTCTCCATTTTAAAAGCGAATGAGGGACGCTGCTGTCACGTATGAACTAGAAATTTTGGAAAATCAACCTAGATTGCGGAAATTTCATAGCTCGTGCGTGACAGTAGCTCCAAAATCTCCCCTATGGGCTACATTTAGTACTTTTTTCGAAGAAATCATCGTCCTATGTTTTCTTCTGTATATAAAAATTGATTTTATTCTGTTCATTACTATTAGCTGCAGATGTTTCCAAGCAGAGAAGGTTATTTTATGGCCACCCTGTATTTCAATCTCCCCTCCTTACAAGAAACGCATACACTGATATGGATGCACATCTGAATAAAATAGAATTTTGAGGAAATCAATGGGCAGAATCTCTTATCTATCATTTGTTTTCTAAAGAATAAAATGTTAAGAAATAGCATAATTTACTTTCATTTTTGCTGTATAACTGTGGGTCTTATTTTTAACTCAGTTTACTTTAGTATCAATTATTTAGTTATCAACAATTACTACAAGTTAACAATTATTAAAATGAAAATAATAAATTAATTATTTAAATTGCTTGATATATTAAATAAATAATTAAATTTAATTATTTATATAAATAAAAATAATAATTATTCTTTTGCTTTAAGGGAAAAATACTTCTGCAAACATGCAATAATTGTATTGATTAAATTCGATTTTTTTTTTTATTTGTAATAAGCATGCCATATTTTATTTCAGTTATTTTTTTCTCTACAAAGCACTTTTAATAACGTAATGTAACTTCAAGTATATAGTTAAATAGTTATATAATTATATTAGTTATATAGCTAAGTATATAGTTATATAGTTAAGTATATAGTTATATAGACAACACACAACACTTTGATAAAAATACAATTGCGTCTAAAAGTAAGACCATTTTCAATTTAAAATTTCCGGGGCTTATGGAATTTCAATTTTTTAGGTTGCTGGAGTTGTCTTTGACATCTGTGTGAAATTTGACGCCAAAATATTCATTAGTATTTGAGTTACGCTTGGCTTTGTGATACGCTAAAACTGATTCCGCCGATTTTTGAAATGCCTGAAATAATTGAACAAAGAACTTGCATTGAATTTTGTTGTTGAAGACGAAGAGCCCTCTGATCGACCATCAACCTCAACCGACGAAGCTCACGTCTAAAAATGAAAGGTTTGGTGCTTGCAAACCGCCGATTTACAATTAGAGACCTTGCTGATGATGTTGGAATTTCAAAAGGATCGGTCAATTCCATTTTAAGCCTCAAACGCGTCTAATCTCGATTGGTACCGAAAACACTGAATGCTCCGCTCACACTGCATTGATTTTTCGTGACTTTTTCGCCAAAAATGAAACCCATATTGTTCCACCACCACCGTATTCACACCGTGCGACTTCTGGTTATTCCTTATAAGGCCCTACACTTCAAAAGACCCCTCCGGGGACACCGTTTTGAGTCGATTGAAGAGATTGAACGTGAATCGGCGCGCGCTTTGAAGACCATCCCTGCCGATGACTTTTAGCATGCACTGAGGATTGGTAAAAAAGTTGACATAAGTGCATTGTGTTCGGATGGGAATTTGGAAGAATAAATAACGAGTTTTGAAAAAGAAAAATAATTGGTCTTACTTTTTGGGCACAGAGAGCATACTTGATTGCCAGAATGAAAAACTCAAACATAAGTTTAAATATTTGACTTCCTGTTTCATTAAATTGATATATTTTATCAGGAAGTTATTTGCAATGACAGGAACCTCAAATTAAAGGAACCTTTTCTCAATGCATAAAGGGTTAATGGCTTAGAGCCCTGGCTTCTAGTGGCTCAGAATCATATGGAATTTACAACGTTCCATACGTTCTAACCAAACTCTATCTCAACGAGAAATATGAGAGTCACGTTTCAAATTGGTATTTGGAAGGGAAAGTAAGGTCACATGTTTAGGAGCCAATACGTCCTTGAAAAGGAAAGAACTTTCATTAACGATTAACTGACAACTGTGACAGCTATCGTAACTAAATGATGCAAGCTAAAATCATGAATCAATAAAAGCTTTATTCCTCTTTTCTAAGAAATTCAATAAAACCTTTTGCTCAGAAGTTGTTACTAATATAGTCTTAAATAAAACGTCGATTTTTTTCTCTATCATTCTGTTATCGATTATATATTACTTAATCATTCAGTTCGTTCTAAATGATCTTGTGTTTTTAAACAGAAAAATAGCAGTTATTTAAATATCCGAACTTGTGTATGCTTATGTCATATTAAAGTTGCAGATTATGTTACGAAAATTATATTATGTTTTTAATAGCTGTTAAAATGTAATTAATCAAGCTGAATATATTTTTTGAATTTAATGATATTTTCTCTAAAACAATATCTCCAAACATATACACTTTTAAATGGAATATTGAATATATTTAAAAATATCCACTGTCGTAATGTACTTTCAAGTATTTTTATATACATATTTGAATATACATAAACAAATTTAGAAAATGCGCTTCAAAATTACAACGCTAGACTATTTTTGAATAAATATTTTCGATATTTAAATTTTTATATAAATAAACTGAGTTTCATGCAAAGCCTCATTCAAACTAACTAAATCTTTGTATAAATAGTGACGAATACTGAATATATTTAAAAATATCTATTGTCGTAATGTGTTTTTAAGCATATTTATACGTATATTTGTTTATACATATATATGAAATATATATTCAGAATTTGAAAATGAATGATTTTTAGAAAATGAATTATTCTAGAAAATACGCTTTAATATTTACAAAGCTAGACTATTTATGAATAAGTATTTTCGATATTTTTTATTTTTATGCGAATAAATTGAGTTTCGTGCAATGCCTCATTCAAATTAACTAAATATTTATATAACTAAATAGTAACAGTGGGATACTGAATAAATGCATATACTGAATATATTTAACTGAATACTGAATGTATTTAAAAGTATCTACTGTCGTAATGTGTTTTCAAGTATATTTATACATATATATGCTTATTGCATATATTTGAATATTCATATACAAATTTTAAAAAATGCGCTCAACGTTTATAAAGCTAGACTGTTTTTGAATAAATATTATATATATTTTTATTTTTATACGAATAATTTGAGTTTAATGCAATGTCTCATTCAAACTAACGAAAACTTTATAGAAATAGTGACAATGAAAATTTTTTTAAATGATTAACATTGTGAAAAAATATTTTATATACAGAAAGAATGATAATTTAGTATAACGAGAGTTAAAATTGTGTGACAAAATGGTGCGACTCCGAATTTTATTATCTGTATTTTTGTAGTGTTTTTAAGCATCTAAGATTTTTGTTTTTCAGATATAGAAATTAAAACGTGCAATGAAAATGCAGAAAAAAATGTATTACGCAATGCGTAATACAGAAAATCGAGCATTACGCAATCAGCAATGCAAGAAAAAATGCAGATTTAATATCATGAAAAAAATGTTATTTTCGTCTTTATACGTAATTGAAGGAATTAAAGGACGAATAAATACAATAAAAATGTATTTTGAGAATTTCATTTTCCGAATAAAATATGATTATTCAGCAAAGAAAGCATATTATATTAGCTTTGAATGATTTTCTTTTTTTTTTTATTTAAATAGCAATATCTAGGATAAATTATTTAACAGTGTTCGAAACAAAAGCTAGGGAATAAAATGAGATAAAGAATAATACAAAAAAATTTCCGAAAACATTAAAAAAATACAATAGTAAAACTTACTTGGTGTGAAAATTCCCATGAACTAGAAAACGTGTCCTAAAACATTAGAAAAAATTGAAGTAATCTATTGAAAGATGATATTTATGATGTATTTTAGAATTTCTAATTTCTTTTTTTTTGTTATCTTTCACACAAGTTTAATTTTTAGTAATGGGGTTGTATATTATTTCTAAGCAGTAAATTTTGTAAGAATTGTGTTGAATAAATGTCAAACATGTAAAACTTATTTTTATGAAATGGTTTTTAAATATAAAATAGATATTAGATTTCTTACTAAGATAGCCTGTCATGACGTATGCTTACAGTGCAATCATCTTTGATATTTCTCCTTTTTTCCCCTTCTTTTGCAAGTTTTCTTTTCAATTCTTTTATATACTTCGCTAAAACTAAGAATGGATGTTTCATACAAAAATATTACAAACAGGCCAAAAGAATTATTTCGTTGAAAAAAAATGAAAATTTATTTTTTCGTTACTTTTATTATGTACATTCTTCTTCATTGACTTAACAGCCCCGTCATGGTTCAAGGCCGTCTGTGTACTGGCAAATTTTGAGACAGGAGAAGTTTTTACGGGGTAGGATTGTCAACCCTACTCTCCACCGAATACAGTTATCTTAGACCGGCACCTACGGTTTAAAGTGGATTCCGAACCGCTACAAACATCCATAGCATAGCCATGAATCCAACCCGAAACTTGTGGCACCGAACGCCAGATCACTAGTCCCTTTGCCATCAGATATTAATTATATTAAATTAAATTACATTACATTAAATTTATCAGGGATATCAATGTTTTACTTTAACTCAATGGTTTGGTTTGTCGCTCTACTGTCATTTTGTGCACAACTTAGGTTAATATGTCCGGGACCTACAGTTTAACATAGATTCCGAGTCGCTCACAAACAACCATGCCACCGCCAAGATTCGAACCTGAAGCCTGGGCTACTAAAGGCCAGAGCATTAGCTAATTGGCCATCAGACCGCTTCACTCAATGTGTAGACTACTCATGGGATTTCTGTTCCTGAGGTTGAATCACACACACACATTTTCACTCAGATTTTTTTCTTCTATTTTTTTAAAGAGGAAAAATTTTTTTTTAAAAACATGCATTCTAAAAATAGGAATATTTCGGAATACATTGTTAACGAGAAGGCTTTTTTGAAATACCAGATGTGATCCTGAGGTGTTTTTGAATTATCTATACTATCATATTCTTCTATAATTCATCCCATTATTCTCTTATTACGATATTCTATTATATTTTTTTATCATATCAGTAGATGTGCAAAACGTATTATTACTTTTGAGAGTGTAATCAACTCAAAAGCTATGCGAAAGCGAGCGACATCCGCAAGAATTTGGGTGAACAAAGAGATCAAATTTCCTTTCAATTTTCTGCACTCAAAGAGTGAAGAAATTCCATCGTATCTGATAGCAGAATGTGAAACAGTGTGCTTGCAACTTTGAAAAAAGCGGGTGTGAGTCTTGTGCTTGAATCAGACGCCGAGAGGTGCGTTCTTACGGTTGCTAGGCAGCGACCAATAGCGTGGAATCTGAGTAGTGACATCATAGAGGATGAAGGATTGTGGGAGAAACACACCGCACTTCGAAGCGCAACTATAACCCAGTGAACTACATTGAACCGGTGTAGTGAGTGAACGGAAGGTACTGTGGACTGCTATCAGGTTGTATTTATTTCGTTCGTTTTTATTTTCGTTTTTATTCTGCTGAGAAATTAGCATTTCTGAAATTTTATTGGACCGGTTCGATACGGAGGCAGAATATATATAAAAAGCGGCCTGTCATCTTCTCTCAGGAAATGTATTTTCATTTGGTGTTCGCTCCTAGAGACTCGAGATCAGAATTAGAGAAAAAGTTTAGTGCTCGTTTTTTTTTTGGGGGTGGGAGTTTTATGATGTATCGTTTGGCATTTCCAGAACTTTTGTATTTGTTTAAGTACTTAGTATTTATAATCTGTTGTCAACTATAATTTCTTACTTTTAGTGCTCAAAAAAGACTTTTTGTATTTCATCGAAGGCAGGCGAAAAATATGTTATGTTGACAATTTGAAATTAGCTCTCGAAATTGACAGAATTTATCAGTGGCCAAATTGTTTCCACTTGTTGTCGATCAACAATAGAGAGAAAGTGGTATAAAATTATTTTTCGAACATTAGAAAAAAACGATATTTTTGAAACGTTTATACAGTTCCACGAACATTTCAGCGGCACTGATATTCAAGCAGAAAAAATGAAGTACATCAATTCGCATGTTATCTTTTACAAAGCTGTGTTGGTGTTTGCCTTTTAAGTTCTGGCATACTGAAAATCACACAAGGAATTCAATCAAAGATCCTGGGACTCTTAACTTGAAGACGGAGGTAGTATCAAACAGAGTCAACGATCCTCTTGTGCAACTCTCTTTGGACCTACTGAAGCTTATAGTGATGGAACGACCAAAGAAAGTCACGAAGTCAAGCGCTATCCGTTGCCTCTTTCGACTTCGATCATGTAGCTGCACCTTTCGTAATAACAGCATGGATCTTTGCTGCATGCTGTGCCAAAATAGGTATGTGGTTTCACTTATTTCTTAATATAACTGCTAATTAAAGGAATTATTTTTGTGCTTAGCCAAAGTAGTTTCGCAATCAAGAATATGATTGAAAGATCTTCACCAATGCTTGCTTCTAATATGTCATTCAATCCTTAAAATAAAAATTTTCCAAGAAATATTTTTGTTTAGATATTACACATAATATTTTAGAACATAGATTTCCCATTGTAGGAACTTGTTAATTGTGCATAATAATAATACTTTATGTGTTGAAGTTTGTTGCAGTGAAGTTGTTTATAAATATTGATTATACCATAAATAAAATTTTGATTCATTTTTTATTAATAAATTTTTTTTATTTAAAAGTAATGAAAAGTATAAAATATATTGTAAAACTTTAGCATACTTTTTTGCACGTTTACTTTTAATAATTGTGATTTATTCAAATCAATCCCAACAGTTAAACCCTTTTACGAAAGAAACTTTTATATTAGCAGCCTTTAGAAGAAATTTTGATGATAATTTTTAAATTTGAAAAAATGCTATGAGAAGAAACTAAAAACATGCAAAAGGGCAATTTTAAGTTCTAAATCTTACAATCATATTAATTATTTATGTTTTCAATATAGCTAATAACATTTTTTGTTTTGTTAAAAAACATCTTTAAATTTGTATAACTTTTCTAATTAAGATTAATTTTTTAATGCTAAATTCTTTTTAATGAGCTAGCTAGTTCACCTGATGTTAGCTTACTTTCTCTTGAAGTAACCTCTAGACATTTTCGTTTCATCTATATTTTTCAATATAAAAATTCAAATAATTTTTTTTTTTCCTTGATTTAATTATAACTTCTTATTACGCTGTACTCACATATGGTTGCCAAAGAGGAGAAAGTAATTATCTTTTATAATTAAATTTTTGGTTTAATTATGTTATTCATAACAGTTTATGGTTTCTTATTTATGAAATTCAAAATAATTGAACGCACATTTTTGTACAAACGACTTGATAATATAATGAAAGAAATATTGTTATTTATTTTATATAAATAATTAATATTCTATTACTAGAAAATGTTTAGAAAGTAAATATAAGTCCAAACTCGAAATATTACTATATTGAATATTTCGAGAAATTATTACCATATATTTTAATATAACTGTATCATATCATAATTATTACAGAACTTATCATAATTACTTGGATTTTTAAACATGTTTCAGAAATAAATCTGTAAAAACATTGTTTTTTGTTTTTAACTGAAAATGCAATTATAATTTTCGAAAAAGATAATCTCGTAATACTGCATAAATAATCAATATATTGCCCGTTTAATTCATAAGAAAAAAATCAAAGATTACCAATATTATAAATAATGCTTGATATAAATAAACGGAATACGAAAAACAAATTATAAAATAATACATTTGACATTTGGAAAAAATTTGTGTACATTTTTGTGTTTTTTATTTCAGATTACATTTTATAAATATGTTTAGATTTTATATGTGTTACAAAAATACACGAATACAAAATTTCCAGAAAAAAATTAAAAAACGAACTTCTAAATTTTTAATTTTTTACGAGAATTTTTTTTTTTTATAAAAAATTAAAAATGATTTTTTAAATTATAAAATTTCATCAATAGAAAATGAGTTTTTAAAATATGAAAACCCAAGGATAGGAAACGTTGAAAATTCATTGGATATGAACATTGATTTTTGACTACATCAATGTAAATTTATTAAATAAACTTTTAATTGAAACCTCAAAACGCTTATGAATAAAGAGCCTAATTACAAAATGTGTTAACAATACAAAGTTGAAATAAATAAAAAAAAAAAAAAAAAAAACGCTATAATTTATACCAACAAAAACTCACTATTGAATCTTGTATATTTACATAGAGTAAGGAAATATGGTTTATAAGGATCCAAATGCCTCATACTCTTAATAAATTTAATTATCAAGAAAAACTAATATTACGAAATGTTTTATTTCACATATTTAGGAAACCTTACTGATTTGGTTCCTTTATGACCTTCTACATTTTCTTATTATTTCAATACGTTCCAAAATAAATGCCTTCAAAATTAGGTTCTAAAATAAATATCTTCAAAATTGCTATTTACAAACTAGCTATTTATAATATATTCGTTAAGTCTTTTGTTGAGAAGGCTTTAAGGACTTAAGTAGGAAATTATTTAAAGGTTTCTTTTTCGTGATAGAAAATTAGTTTCCTTTCACTGTTTTCTCTCCAAATCTCTGTGAAGCAATTTTTGTTGTTTGTGAGCCTGATTGGGTATTTGCAACGAACTTATTTAACATTTTTACTGATGTTTACTTGAGTCATCTTTTACACTTTTTTTCGTAAATATTTAATTTTTCGCTAATTTATAGAATGTGCCTTTGTGCAATACATCTATTTTTGTAAATATTTAATAGATTTACGAGCATTTAAATCCTGCGAAATAACTGAAAAGAGGGACAATTTATTTTTTATTATTTGAACATTACAGCCTATTCACTATAACATACAGATATAACTATTAACATATTATATTCTTTAGGTCTTAATTTATGGTAACTATTAAGTAATTATGACAACTATTTAAGGTATTAAGTAAGAATTTTTAAAAGGTTTCTTTTTGTGATAGAAAATTAATTTCCTCTCTAAATCTCTGTGAAGCAATTTTTGTTGTTTGTGAACCTGAATGAGTATTTGCTACGAACATATTTAACATTTTTATTGATGTTTACTTTAGTCATCATTTACACCTATTTTGCAAATATTTAATTTTTCGCTAATTCATATAAAACTTTGTACAATTTCTAATTTTGTAAATATTAAATAGATTCACGAACATTTAAATTTCGCGAAATAACTGAAAAGAGGGACAATTTATTTTTTATTATTTGAATATTACATCGTATTCGTCGTCTATAACAAATGTATTACTATTAACATATTATATTCGTCAGGTATTCATTTATGGCAAATTTAAGGACTTAAATAAGAAATATTTTAAAAGTTTTTTTTTTTTATAATAGAAAATTAATTTCCTTTCTCTGTTTTTTTTTCACCAAATCTCTGTGAACATTTTTTGTTGTTTATGAGTCTCAATGAGTATTTGCAACGAACATATTTAACATTTTTACTGATGTTACTTTACTCATCTTTTACTATTTTGCAAACATTTATGTTTTATTCTTTACTCATCTTTTACGCCTATTTTGCAAACATTTATGATTTTTCGCTAATTCGAATATAAAATTTTGCGTAATACTTCTATTTTTGTAAATATTAAAAATGTTTACGAACATTTAAATTCCACGAAATAACTGAAAAGGGGACATTTTATTTTTTATTATTTTGTTTACTTTTATTATTGCGAAATTTTCCAATAAAATGAATGCAAGGAAATCCGGATGAGAAAAAAACAAAAACAAATATGTTAAAGATTTTAAAATAAAAACGGGGATATATGGGGGTAAACAGGGATTTACTCATATTTTACGCCTATTTTGAAAATATTTATGTTTTCGCTAATTCGTAGAATATAAAATTTTGCGTAATACTTTTATTTTTTGTAAATATTAAAAATATTTGCGAACATTTAAATTCCACAAAATAACTGAAAAGGGGGGACATTTTATTTTTTATTATTTTGTTTACTTTTATTATTGCGAAATTTTCCAATAAAATGAATACAAGGAAATCCGGATGAGAAAAAAAAACAAAAACAAATATGTTAAAGATTTAGAAATAAAAACGGGGATATATGGTTTTTGTTAACATTATCATTAATTATTTCTTCCAGGTATCGAACATTTAAAACATGAAAATATTTTGTTTCTATTTTGTAAAAAAACATTTATTATTAATTTTAAGTATACCGGATGCTTTGTTAACATTATCATTTATTTTTACCAATAAATGTCTATTTTGTAAAAAAAAGATATATTTAGTAAATAAATGTAAAAAAGATTTAGTAAACGATTTTTGATACAATGCCCAATATAAACTTGATATGCAGCAAACTGGCTTCCTTTTTCAGCATAGCATATTCCTTGATATTATTGGTTTTATTAATAAAATATAACGAAACATTCTTAAAGTGTTATTTTTACGTCCCAATGCACGCAAGTAATCATATTTATAATTCATAGGATAACTTCCACTGTAGTTTAAGAAATGCTGATCTAATAATGCTTAATATAAGAAAAATATATTTGAGCGCAATAAAATGAACCAATTATTGCTTTACAGAAGATTTCTTTTCCATATGTGGATGAATTTTATTTGTTAATTATTAGTAAAAAAAAAAAAAAAACCCGTCAATATATATATATATATATATTCTTATCCCACTTGGTAGACAGCAACATCTACTAGACCAAGTCCAAGAATCCGTGTGGTATCATGGAAAGATGGAAATGGGAGGGCAACTTCTGTTGAGATAGAGCACCCGTAGGTAGAAGTCTGATTTGCTCTGTGACGCTGCAGAAGAAGGGCAGGGGAACTAGGAGACATTTAGGGGAACTAGGAAACATTTAGGGTAGCTAGGAAACATTTTGGGGAACTATGGGAGAAAACTCCCACCAGGTATTTCGACTAACGAGGCAAGATGCTGAACATCACAAACGCCATCGAGTCTCCTTGTATTTTGGCGGGGCCAATTGACTAGCTCTCTGGCCTTTGTTACCACATGCTCCAGGTTCGAATCCTGGCGGTAGCATGGATGTTTGTGAGTGGTTCGGAATCCACTTTAAACTGTAGCTTCCGTCCTGTTTAGCTCTCGTGTGCATAAGAAGACCGTAGAGTGACAAACCAAACCTTGTATTTTGAAACAGTGTCTACAACAAAGCCGCCAGCGGATTGTACCTCCGCCCTAATGCTCACCAGCGGCGCGCGTTGCCACTGAGTTACGAGTCTGTGTATACATTTCTTGAAGAGAGCATCAATTTGTTGTGTAAAAATTAGTATTTCCATGAATTTTCTTAATTAGATTTGGCTCGCATTTGTATCATGCGGGAAATTGGGGATACGCTAAAGTAATTAGCTTAATTGTGGTAAAATAATGGTTGAAATGACTTAATATAACATTTAAAAAGGTCTTTGGAAATCGATGACAAGTTCTTAATCGAATCAGCCATAATATTAGTGTGTATTAATTGACAAAATTATATTATAAAGCTTAAAATAATAAATTAGATCTATTAAAATATTTTCAAGGTTATCCTTTCATTTTTATGTTGAATCAATACAGAATAATCAATTAAACAATTTCTTTTGGTGAAATATTATATTAAACTGATTTTTTTTTTTTGAAATTATGTGATACTAATATGTTTATAAAAGCAATTATATAAAGCAATTTTCATTTCGTAAAAAAAAGTTAAATTCACTAAAACTCTCCATATTCTCATTTTCAATTAGAGAATAAATAACTAAAAAGATAGCACACTAGACTTTTCATTAAAAAAACATTTGAAATTTAATTAATTGTTTGTATTGTTATACTCTAAATTATTATTTTGAAATAAAATGCTAAAAATTTAAATTAAAAATCTAACAAATTTGCATCGAGCAATCTTAAAATTTATTGGCATAAGGGAACAGTTTGGTTATGAAGCATTAATAAAATCTTTAAAAATTGATCTATTATTTGTGTATACTCTATACGAATTATTCAAGCGACAACTAAATTTCATTAAACTGGATTTATATAAATATAAATGCCATTATATAAAATTAATTTGTTGCCTTTAAATTTTTAAAAATAATCTTTGTTTAAGTAATTATTGGTATAATGAAAAATGTGAAGATTTAATATATATATTAATCTAACAATGTTATATTAATTACATATTACTAATATTACTTTTCTAAATTCCTCTCCAAAGATAATGATAGTACATACAATGTTACATTGGAAGGAAAATGAATGAAAGAAGACTTTTTACAGGTTATCGCTCATTTACCTTCGGCTATTAAATGGTTTAAACAATAAATGCTATCTGGGCCTGAATGGCCTAATGTCAAGCGCAGGGGTGGCCAACCCAAATGACCTTGCGGGCCACTTTCGAAATGCATCATAACTCCTCGGGCCGCATATAAAATTATATATCCTCACATTAGATTTAGACCCATTATAGACATTTTTATATTCATATTACAACCTGTTATATTAGATGTTCCAAGATGTTCGCGCATCAACAGTTCGCAGAATATAATTTAATTATTCTGTGAACTCATAAATAAAACAGGCGATATTTGTCCTATATTCACAAGAATATTATTTTAAAATCAAAGTTAATTTTTCTCATATTTTTGACAGTTATTTTTTGAATATTTTGATGCACACATAATGCATTTTTCTAATACATTGGTTTTCATTACTTTGGTCATTATAAAATAAATATATTTTGTAAAAGTGTGATAAATCTCACGGGCCGGAAAATGTACAAAGCGGGCCGTGGATTGGCCACCCCTGGTCTAGCGCTCTGCCGTTCGGTGCCACAGCGTTCGAGTCCCGGCGGTGCCATGGATGTTTGTAGTGGTAAGGAATCTACTTTAATATTACCGTATGGCTGTAACAGCGTCACGGAGCCTAGTCAGACTACTACCTACGGGTGCTCCATCCCAACAGAAGATGCCCCCTTTCCCTTCAACCATGAGCCCATAAGGATTTGTGGGTTCGTGAGCTTGGTCTAGATTTCTATCAAGTGGGATAAGAAACAACAACATAAATGTTATCTAAGAACTTGTAGGAGTGTTGCAAATCCCACCAAGAATAAATAAACTTTTGTAAATTTTTATTGTTTATTAAATTTAACATTTCATTTTCATAATTTTGATTAAAAAAAACAAACAAATTTACAGATTTCCAATGTCACAACTTATTAGGCCTTCAAAAAATTACCTGTTAAAGTAAACAATCTATTTAAATCTTGATATGAATTACGTATATTGTCTTATTCTTTTTTTCATAAAACTGACTTCAGTAAAAGTACTGGGGTTATTTTAGACCTTATCGAAAAAGGTTCAGAAAATTCATTAAATTCTCTTGGGGTAATGGTTTTCTGTGACCGGTAATTAACATGTTAGTTTTCTAAACTGAATGAGTTTGAAAGCTGATAAACTCCACAAAAATTTGTTGTCGGGTATGGGCACATTAAATCTATTGGTCTGAAAGTTCTTCCTACGAATAGAACAGTTGGGGGAAGAGTT
Source organism: Caerostris extrusa (assembly GCA_021605095.1). Lineage (NCBI taxonomy): Eukaryota > Metazoa > Arthropoda > Arachnida > Araneae > Araneidae > Caerostris > Caerostris extrusa. The sequence continues at coordinate 27,570 of BPLR01006865.1, forward strand.
CATTGCCCCCCTCACTGTATGTTTGCTTCATATTGCTTCTGCTGTAATGCCAACAAATTTAGCTAGGTCATAAGCCTAGGTCATCACAGGCGAAAAATTTATTTTTTTTCTCATAGCTTAGATCATTTTTAGTAGTTCTAAAAATAGACAACTATTGCTAATTATTGTGAAAATATTTTCGTATTGATTTTTTTTTTGCTCTCTTTCCATAGCAAAATAACAAATTCCTATTCGAAATTCGAATTAATTTTACTGTATTGTTAAAGAAGAGGAGCGAAATTTTTTTCTGATGCTATGCTGTCATTGTTTTCATTTCCTTGAAATAAAATCGAGCTTCACTTGATTAATTAAATATTATCTTTGCCCAGAAAATAGCTTTCGTGGGAATATAGGATCTATCTGGCGACTTTTTCTCAAGATCCAGAATATTTCGCGGAAGTTCTTTCTCTGGAGACAATCGATTACCCCCTCCCCCTCTCCCTTTCTCACTTGATTTCCTTTAATTTCATCGCAATATGGAGTTCGAATGCGTCAACTCTATGTTTAAATTTCATCTGTGAGAAAACAATTTGTAATCTTAGGCTTTTAAATTCAGTAAACAGTAAAAATGAGTAATTTGTTCATTGTTCTAAATTTCAGCGTTGGGAGAAAATTGAGAATGGAAGTTTCGAACCTAAAGCAATCATTTTCCTTCAATTTCCCACATTTTAATGACCAAGTTTACCGGTTTGGTTGACATATTTTTTATTAATAGCCCGAGAATTCTTTTTACAATTTATGGGGTCACATATAAATTTGTGTTGCTTGATTCTTTTGAACAATTGATAATTACAACTGATGCTCTGATACGACTAACATAGGAATATCAGTAATGAAAAGGCAATTTAATATAAAAATTTCAACTAATATTTGATAAAACAATTTGAAATATTGGGGATTTAAATTCAGTAAACAGTAATAGTGAGAAACAATGAGTAATTTATTCATTGTTCTAAATTTCAGCATTGTGATAAAATATAGGATGAGAGTTTAGAACCTAAAGCAATCATTTTCCTTTAGTTTCCCACATTTTAATCACCAAGTTTACCGGATTGGTTGATATATTTTTTATTAATAGCCCGAGAATTCTTTTAACAATTTATAGGATCAAATCAAATATAGATTTGTGTTGTTTGATTCTTTTGAACAATTGATAATTACAACTGATGCTCTAATACGGCTAACATAGGGATATCAGCAATGAAGAGGTAATTTAATATAAAAATTTCATCTAATATTTGATAAAACTTATCAAAAAAATGGATGTAATTTTAAGTAGTATCATCTGAAATCAAAAACTTGTTTTAAGAAACAGTGTTGTTACCACTGCATAATTGAATATAAAGGTACTTGTAGAGCAGCAAAATACGTGCATAGAATGAACAAAGTTAACTTTTTAAATATCTTTAGAATATTTTTGTTAAAGAGTATTATGAGTGATAAGGAGATCATGGTTTACGAGATATGATTTACGGGATATGATTTATACATAACTCCTATATAAGAAACTTATTTAATATTATGTTATATTTATTGTCTTTATGCTACTTGGCGAATTAAATAATTCATAATGCTTATGTAAGAATCAATTAAGCAGTTGTGTTACTTTTAACGAATGATAATCCTGCTGTTTATGAACATAAACAACTGGATTACATCAACTATAAAAATTATTTTTTTACATGCTATGGATTCAAGGATTTATCACACGTTTATGTACAAGAAGTCAATAATTTTAAGTACTTCATAAAACTGATAACAGTAAGATTATTTATGTTATTTTGTGCTAAGGTACACTTTTAATTCTTTACAGTGAGGTATTAGATATTTTTGTTTATCTAGATTAACACCACTACAATAAAAAACATTTATTTAACTCAAGTACAATTTTTAATAAACACAATTTCCTGTTAAATTTACGAAAAAGAGTTTTTATTTATATTTATTCAGATAACGGTATATTTTAAAGCTCTTGTTGTAGGTTGCTAAATGATATAATTTTCAGTTGATAAAACGATTTATTGATGATAAACCACTTCGGTGCAAATTAATTATCATAATCTAATGAATTATCATTATTATAATCCAAGGAATTATCATTATTATAATCTAATGAATTATTATTATTATAATATAGGGAATTATCGTTAATAAAATGGGATGAATTATCATCATGATAATATAATGAATTATCATGGAAATTAATTGCCAGGAAATTATAATTATGTTTAAGTTGATACATGAAAAATAATTTTTGCTATATCCAATTGTCTCCTAAAGAATAAAATAGATTATTTTAATAATTTTATTAGAAAAAGGAAATAATTATTAAAAAATACGATCGCGATCAAATGAAAATGTATTTAAAAATAATTCGTTGTTTTTATAAGAAGGATGTTTATGAAAATATATTTAATATAAATCAATTATTAATTAAATATTTTTTAAAAAATCTAAATTTAATAATTAGAACTTTTTAATTAAATTTAAAGCAAAAAAAATTAAATTAAATTAATTAATTAAAAATTAAAATTTTAAATTTTGAGCATAAAGAGTTTCCTTCTGCTCAAAATTTCTGTACTACACTACTTGTGTACAGAATAAGTTTTTTTACAGTAATTATTTATTTTACTTTTTTACTTAATCAGTAAATTTGAAACAGTAATTTTTCTGCCAGTCAATGAATACAATACATTCTCACAGCTCTACGTGATGTCAGGGATGAGAGATTTATCGAATAGCAAAACATTTTAACTACACATGCATTATACTTATTACGCAATTATGTATTCATTTAATAAATTGATAGCTTAAATTAATTTATATGCACTAATAAATTTATACGCAATTATGTATCTTATTTTATTTTCAAAAATCGTACATCAAAGATTCTTCCTAATTATTTTCATTGAAAAAAATGTTAGATTTGTTAGCATTATTAGACAATTATAATTGTTGATTTTTTTAGAGAAAATTTTATTATTTCTTTAGAGTAAAAAATTCATTTTCGGAGAAATTTTTCCTAAAATTAATATTTGATTGAATGTTTTTATTTTATAATATTTGATAAAGTATTAGTTCTTCTTATTTAAAAATAATTATTCTAAATGTTAGTTTTTTAAAATTTTATATCGATTTGAAAGTATATGTACTCGAATAAATTCAAAAAGGGAATTAGTAGTAACCCTTTTCAGTTACTGATTATTTTTACTTAAGAGTAACAGCTTTATGGTTCAACTATTTCTGTGCAGAACTTAAGACTTTTCTAGAAATGTCTAATATTTATTTCTCTTTTTACAAGGAATTTTGAAATAAATCTATGAATTTTTTTCACGGGGCATAAATTCGGTTTTAGAAAATCCGTGTTCAAATTTATAAATACTACTTGAAACTGAAATTGATAATAAATAAATTTATAAGATGGAGTTTCAGACGATTTATTTATTTTTGATCGTCTGAACGACAGCATCCTTGTACATCCCAGCCAAAATGAAAAAGATAAAATCTGAGATTTGGAAAAGCTCCCGCGCCTGAAAAAAGACAAAATCCTTTCCGCGCATTCGAAAAGGACAAAATTAATAAATAAGCAAATACACAGAAACAAAATAAACAAATATGCATAATCAGAAAAATATACCCAATAAGCTATTAAAAATATAAAAAAAGGCATTAAGATATAATTAAGAAAAATAATTGTAACTAAATAATAATCAAGAGTAACTTCATTAAAATTAGTAAACAAATTCAAATAAAATAATTAGAAAAAGTAACGAGGAATTGAAATATTACCTACATTTTGCACTCACATGAAAAATCTAGTTGATTTATAAATCTTTATTAATACATATCAGAAATTGAAATTTGCAACAATAAATAAGCTATTTAAATATTTTATTTCCAATGGCAAGAGAAAAGGACTAACTCTTACGAGATCAAAACAGTGTAAACACACACACACGCAAATAATAAGAGAAAAAAAGTCAATGCCTCATCAGCAAAGTTCTAGAACTCCAATATCTTTTCCCTTTGAATCCTCATGCAAGGCCGGGCATCCTGCTATACTATTTAAATATTATTCACACTTTTTTCTCTTTCATATTGATTCACGAACCTTTCTTTAGAGTTAAGAATAAATTAAAATTTCAGGAAAGAAAAATAACTTCTAGTTTGATGAATAATAGTTTTCCGTGCTGATAATTTTTTAGACACGAATCAATTTGTCGATACTTAGAAAGCTGCAATCAATGTTCATTAATAATAAAGATTCTTTTTAATGACATTAATGATTCATGAAACGTATTCTTAATATTTCCTTTTTTTATGGTATTTCAATGTGAATAGAAAAAAAACTTAAAAATTTAATGATAGGTCTCTCATTGTGCACATGCACTCAAATACTTAACCGATGAGGATTAAGGATGAGATATCATAACTAGAATATTTATCTTGATTTTTACTTATGAAAATCTTTAAAAGACAATACAGAAAAGACTCTTAGACAATACGACAATATTTAGACAATATGACGAAGACAATACTTAGACGATACGACAAAGACAATACAGACAAATCTTTTAGTAATACTAAACACATTCTTGGTTGCATAATTTGTAATATGATATGACTGTTATGTATTATACTATTATTTAGAACTTTAAAGAGTGGAAACTGAATTTCGAAAGATGTTTTTCACGCACAAAATGTTTGTTGATAATTGACGAAATATATTTACTTTAAGGGCTGTGATGGAGAGCAATTTTCTAAAATATCCATTTTTGTGAGTGATTTGTTTGTAAATTGGGTAGTTGAGTTTATTATCAAACATGAGTCATGATCTTCAATGTTTTACTACCTCTATTGCGTATTTCTTATCTAATTTTTATCGCAATTTATTTATTTATATTCGAAAAGGAAGTATGCACAATGATATCCTCTGTCATTCTAGTTTTGTCTTCCTTCCTTGACAGTCATCTACAAGATGTACTTACAATTAACATTGCAATGGAAATAAGTTGAAAATTGAGGCATCAATTTTTATTGATAATTTGATGCAACTTCAAAGGTGATGACAAAGGACTGTCTTATTGTGTCATTGAATTCCAAGACACTTGACGCTGATTGATTTGTTGTAGTCTTGATGTGTAATTAAAGACTTAAGTTTGTTCTTATTTATTAGCAAATTTTATAGGCCCTTTTCAGTATAGATTCAAACTATTCACAAATGCAGATACTTGTAGGATTTTGTCTTTTAAACTTAATTATACAAGCCTTTTAACAATATTTTATTATTTAAAATACTTGTAAAGCAATTTAAAAATATTGTCAACACTCTGATTGTTCTATTAACTGATATAAATTTGAATGAAAATAAATTTGATAAATAACGAGAAAATTAAAGAAAAATTCTCTAATATTTAGTACAAAAGTATTTGTTACAAAAGAGTAGAAATGAATTGAAGATATTAAATATTTTGATTGCTTTGACATCTACAGTTTCGGTAGTTGCAAAATACATAATTAAATTGAATAAGAATAAATTTCAAGTATTTATTATATATCTTTTATTTCTACTAAAACGTCGGTAAATTACATGAATATAAAGAAATATTTTTAATTCTATCCAATGAGTTTGAATTCAATGAATATTGAATATTGAGTTCAATTTTGTATATGTTTTTTATTTATTTTATTTTTTTGAGTATTGAGTTTACATTGTGAGCGTTTTAATAGAGAGGGAATGAACTGTAATACATACACTATTAATGTATATATAGAAATCAATTTTATACAGACTTACAAAAAAAAACTATTTATAGACGAAATTTTTCAAATGAAAACAAAAATATTTTTAATTTTTTGTTTGATTACATTTTATTCATTTCATATAGATAGCTATTCAGTAAATCAGAAATAATTGGAAAAATGATAAATAAGTGGCTGTTGAATAATGATAAATTATGAATGACATCTTTTTTATTTATCTATTATTATTTTTTTACATTTAAGGCGGCATACCCTTTCTTTATATTTCACAAATGTATCTAATTTCGTCTTGCACAACTTTTTCTAACATCTTGTTCCTGTTTGATTCTATTTTATTCATTCTGATTTATAACCGTTGACTTACACAGTTCAATGCAACATTATTTGCGAAAAAGAAATGTTATTAACAAAATATTATCACTGCTGTCGTACGAGAAATTTTTTTTTTTCCTGTTGTCCAGAATTCTGTAGTAAATTGTTCTTGAGCAGATTTTAATTTTTTTCCAGTTAGAAATTTTTAATTAGGATAAAAAAACTAACACTGGCCGTACACATATGTGTCACTGTCCCTGAATAGGTTAAAGACAAAATTTCTACTGATGTATGCAAACAAGAAAAATACTTTCGCAATACGAGATCTATAATGATTGATATCTACTACGGATGATACTTTTCGCTTACAAAATCAGGAAGTAGTAAAGCCATAGACACTTGGCTATTTGGGATGCTTTCATTAATTGATTTATTAATATTCCTGTTACATTATCATTCATCAAATGCTGAAACAGTAAGAGGGCTTATCATTCATTCGTCTGATGTTAATATGGAAAGACGAATGCAGTAAAATAGAATAAGATAAGAGGTGTGAGCCCTCATCATTTTCAGGTAGTGTAAGTGATGAATAAATAATATAATTCCAATATTTATTTGTTCGTTATATCTTTGACCATAAATGATTTTTCTTGTACACTGCATCATCTTTACATAGAAACACCGCAAGAGATGTATCAATGGTTTCAGAATACCGCATACTTTTTGATTTACTAGAACGCCAAATACGTAGCAGATTCAGCATTATTCAGAGTGGGCCTGGAATTTTGTCGTAAATTGTTCTTCAGCACCTCCATTTTACTACAATTTTGACTAACACTTCTATAGTTGGTATCTAATATTCCGGCTCACCGTGTCTTCGTCGAGCTTAACGAAAAAATTTGCTGGCCTATAGATTTATCTTGTCCATTATCGGTATAGATACTGAAGCTAACGGTTCGGCTTCACTCGTTGGGTTCTCAAGTCAATTTCTCTAGTTCGGAAAACCCAATATAAAAGACGCTCTGGCCCATGCAACAATAGACATAAAAAGAACTTGACAAAAATGTGCCATTTCATATTATATTGAGTTGTTATTTAACTTTTAAATCGCAAATCAATTATAAACAACAATAGTATAGATAGCAAAAAATACTTAAATATAATTAAGTATACATTGTTATGAAATATTCTTTATTATATATTGTTTTAAACGCATCAGTAACAAATTTTTAAAAATTTAATAATTTACATAAAAATTTTATTGAATAGCAAGTGAAATAACTTCAAAGAGGTTGCGCAAATTTGTAGATGTTACTCGTTAATAGAGAGTTTTTGCATACCGTATGTTGGACGTCCGTTAGCTTTTTCTCTAGCGTGCATGCTCATAGGAAATTGCGCATGCGTATCTGTAATAATGTTTCCTATGAGCATGCGCGCTAGGAGAAAAAGCTAACGTCCAAAAAATACGGTATGCAAAAACTCTCTACTATCCAGTGCATAAACGTTATTTAGATATAAAAGATATGGAAAAAGTATTTTATAAAATGTGCCATATCCCATTATATATAATCATAATTCAGCATTTTACAATAATTCGATTAAATCTAAAAATAAAAAATTTCATTTAGGAAAAAAATCGAATGAGATAAAAATTCTCTAAGTGGGAGTATAGAGTTATATATTGGCATGTTTTTTTTTTTTTTTTTTTCGAATATAGTTGATAGTTTTCTATTCGTAACTCACATATCAATTACCGTTGTTAAGTAAGAAATAAATAAAATTTTAGTTTTTACTACAACTACAGCTTTTTCTATTGAAATCTTACACACAATTTAAAAATTCATTACGTTAAGTAGGTAAAGTACATAAACTTTTAAAGTACATTAAGATATTAAATTTATTTAATTGTCTGAATATCAATAATGTTAAAGGTTTTTTTATAATCATGAATAAATATGAAAATAATATTATTTCTAGCGAAAAATCTGTAGTATAAATCATAAAGAAATAAAATTAATTTTAGACCTGCAGAAATTTTTAAATTCCGGCTTTTTCAAATGAAATTAATTCAAAAGAAATTTATTTATTAAAATTATTTAGCATTTATTTAAGTTAAATAAAAAGATGGATAAATTCTTCTAGTGAATATTATAGTAATGAAATGCTTACAAATAAAATAATATTTTGTACTTCTTGCTCAATGCTATCTAATATTAAATACTAGTAAAACTTTCTTGGGCGTGGACAAGGAAAAAGTATTTCTAGAATAAATAATCAAAAACGCATTAAAAAAATGTATCGTTTATTTTGATTTATAGATCCCAAATATATTTATATATACTAAATATTGTTTTTATTTTTTTATGATCAAGGAGGTGTTTGTAATCATATTCAAAATCGGTACTTCTTTATTATTATGGTTCGTGTTGTTTAAACGGAGCTAAGATCATTACCAAAGTTTTAAAAAAATGACAAACATCAGAGATACATTTAGAATCATTTGGTGCCATTTGCAGCCGATGTGGGAAGTACTGTAAAAATTTATCGAAGTGACTGTAATAGTAAGGAAGTACCAAAATTCTTTATGCATATAATTTAAATAATTTAATCTTTTAAAGTATATAGTTCATACGTTACCTATAACAAAAACCAGAAATGTGTGAAAACCGAAAATGTAAAGTTTTAGCGATATTGTGTTATCCAAAACATTTTTATGTAATATCAGCAGGTCTTAGCGATGATTAAAAATGAAATATTTAAAAATAAATTTTAATATATTTTATTTTGAAAATAAAAGAGACTTTCTAATTTAATTACCCCCTCCCTCTCCTTCATTTGAGCATTATCTTCTCTTCATTTGTAGGAACTACTTAAGATCCGTTTTATTGCTACATATAAGTCCCACATTGCTGGCTACATTAATTCTTGTCGAAAATAATTCCAATATTTCTAAACGTAGGCAATTTTAATGTAAAATACTGTATTATATTTCAATTTGACATAATCTGCAAATATAGAAAATGGATAATAAAATATGACAATCATTTCATTTTTAAGAAGCTTTTTAAATAACTGCACAAGAAATTATTTTTTTAAAGAAGAAATATCCTTTATTACATAAACTATATTTATTATATAAAATAAATATCATTTATTATTATTAATCATTATTGTTAATAAATTAAAATATAAAAGCAATTAAATTGTAAGTTAAATTGTTAAATTTTTACATAGCATTTAATCTCTTGTTAATTACAGTTCAGAAAGTAAGTAATCACTATAACAAATTATAACTTTTCTGAAATTGATAGAAAACTATTTAAAAAAGTATAAATACTTACAACTGTACAAATAGTATAGTACATTCCCACACAATTTTTATGTATGAAGGTCAGAAATTACGAATTCAAAAGGCACAGTTACGGTTACGTGAGGTTGCTATGCAGTTACAGCAATCGCAGTCCGTGGCACTGATAGTTTGGGGCCAATAAAATTTAGATATCGCTAGGACTGTCTGGGCAGAACGTAATATCTGGCCTCTTTAAAAAGTTTAACAGCTATAAATTAAAAACAAACAATTTCTGAGAAATATTTTGATGCATTTAATGCATTTGAGTTAGATTTGATTATTAGGTTATGCGGTAACATGAATTTGACACTTTTTTTATTTATGATAAATTAATTTTTAAAATAAATTTTAAAAACCTGAAATCAAAAAGAGGAACAAAATTTAATGGATGTGAAAAAATACTTCCTCAGATTTAAATAGTAGCTAGAATTATTTTTTGTATTACTATCGAATGAAATCAGTTTGACAATTTTAATGTAATTAACACAAAAATAAATTAATTAACGCAGAAAAAACATTACATCTTATGTGAAATTATTTATACTAAATTTAAATAATAGTTAAATATTTATTTATTATACTAATAAGAAGTAAAACATTGTTTATTTATCGTATTTAAATTAATTGATTTTTAAAATTAAATTATTTAATTTTAAATTGTAATTAAATTATCTTTAAGAGCTGTGAGGTTTCATTTAGCATTCCTTTAAAAATATATATATATGTTTGAAGAATAAATTTAACTAACATTTTCTTAAGATTATGTTTGTCGAAAATTCTTGTGCGATTCAGGTAAATTTCTATGGATAAGTGTTCTTAAATATTTTCTGTAGCATTTTCAATTAAAAATTGGTATTAAAAAATCCTTTAGAAAAACTTATTTAAAAAAATAGTCCTTTTTTCCTTTTAAATCCATTTTATTTACTTTGGAGGTATAAGTGACATATACTGTTATGGGTAAATGTGTGATCATTAATATGCTCAAAAGACTAAGGTATGAATAAGGTACTGACTTTTGTATTACCATACAAAATGAAATTTTAATTTAAGTTAAAATGTTTATTATTGATCTAGTTTTTACCCTTTCATCCACTTTAAACCGTAAGTCCCGGTCTAATACGATTATAGAGCGTTGAGTATAGGGACTGACAACCCTACTCCCTTAAAAGAAAACATCTCCTGTCTCGAAATCTGATAGAAGGCAGACGACCTTGCTCAATCAAGGGGTTGTTGCGCCAATAAAGAATAAGAAAAAAAGTTTTACCTTTTTATATGTAAATATTAGAAATGAAAATTTCCCCTTAATATACTGCTTATAACAATTTTTTTTTCTCATCACTAATATTAACGTTAAAAATGTAAAATATTCAATCCATATAGATATGACTACATTTGAATCAAAATCTTTGTGGTCCTGCTGAAATTATTATTCGAGGAAAATTTAGCTAAATATTATTCAATACCACATTAAGAAAGCTAGCTTCTAAGATGTTTTACGACTTTGCGAAGTTCCCATTTGTTCAAATTCCGGTAGCTATCTCAGCTTTGTAATTTTAGTTGTTCGAATTTTTTTCAATTTTCTAAAGCACGCCTTCTATTATAAAATATTCACACGTCTGCTTTTTTCCCTTGAGAAAATTGTAAAAATTATCTGAGAACAATAGAATTCCTCGAAGGAACAGAACAAAGCAGTCCAGAAAATAATCGAATTTCTGATAATAAATTACATAAAAATTAAAAAAAAAAAAAAAAAAATTTATATTCAACTTTAAAAAAGTTTTTTTAGATTGAATGTCGCGTCAGATCATCAATCAGAAAATACAAGGAAATATTTCTAATACAAATGATTGTTATAAACAATAGCAATGTTATTACATTTATTCTTAGTAATTTTCAAAAAAGAAAAAGTAAATATTCCATTATTGTGAGAATTTATGTAAGAGATTCTGAGTAAATACATTAAGGGTTACGTGAGTTTCAAGAATTCATTTTTCAATTAAACTGTGGGAAAATTAAAGTTTCTTATAATATAAAAAGAAGGAAATTATTTAAGAAGAGTTTTTAAGCGTGAGAAAATCATTACTATAATAATAGTGAGAAGAACAGAAACTGATGATTTAAATCATTAACCTGGGAAATTATTTCAAGATGATTGATTTTCTGATTGAATTACTAAATTGACAATGCATCTGAAATTTCATATCGATAGCTGTAAGACCACAGTAGTGATATAAAAAATAATTGAAAATATCTGAACCATCAGAATTCAGTGTCAATAAACTCTTAATTTATAGTCACGATATAACCGAAAGAAATTATTATAGTACCGACAAAAAAAAGTTCAGTCACTATAAAAAAAAAATAATAAATAAATAAAAAAAACTGATGAAGTACAAAAATTTAATAGTTATAATTAAAAGAATTCGATTTATTTTCTAACGGTAATTAAATAAGAATTTTTTACTGAACAATCTGTAATTTAAAAATTGTAATAAATTTAAAAAAAAAAAATTTTGATCATAAAGTTCAATGTTCTAAAATCACAATTTCTGAATTCTTAAGAAAATAAATAATCAACATGAACTCCTTTGGCTATGTAATTCGACATCAAGATACAGTTTTGAATGAGAAATTTTCTGGATAAATAACCTCAATTCATTTTTAAAAGAAATAGTATTGAAAAAAGGACAAATATTTCAACATTTAGTTTTGTAATCAAAACTGCATTACATAATAATTAATTTTAGATATTTTAGTGAATGTTCCCTATACTATACATGATATTAATTCTCACGATTAATATATTAATTAAAATTTAATCTTTGGAAACTATTTGAAAATATCTGTGCCATTATAATTCAGTGTTAAGAACTCTTTATTTATAGTCACTATATTTTAAAGCAATTTAACCGAAAGATATTATTATAGTACCGACAAAATGTTAAATCACTAAAAATAAATAAAAACAAATTGATGAAGTACAAAAATTTAATAGTTATAATTTAAAGGATGCGATTTATTTCTTAAAGATAATTAAATAAGAATTTTTTATTGAATAATCTGTAATTGAAAATTTTTTTTTTTAATAATTTTGATGATAAAGTTTAGTGTTCTAAAATTCCAATTGTTGCATTCTTTAGAAAATTAATAATCGACATGAATTCTTTTGGCTATGTTATTCGACAGTAAAATAGAGTTTTGAATGAAAAATTTTCTGGATAAATAACCGCAATTCATTTTAAAAGAAATAATATTGCAAAAATGAAAAAAAAAAAAAATCAACATTTAGTTTGATAAAAAAACTCCATTACACAATAATTAATGTTAGATGTTCCCTGTACTATGTATGATACGAATTCTTACGATTAAATATTAATTGAAATGCAATATTTTGAAAGTTCTTCTACGATTTGTATGTTGTATGTTGCCTGACGTCAACTAAGGCGTATTAAGGTATCTGACTAAGTTTAAAAAGCAATTTTTGACCAAATTTTATGATTTTTTTTATATTTCTAAATTATAGTTTTAGTTTTTAAAAATATTTCAACATTTAGTTTGATAAACAAAACTCCATTACACAATAATTAATTTTTGATATTTTCGTGATGTTGTTCTCTATACTGTATATGATATGAATTCTCACGATATAATTATTGTGCTTTTCAAAACTACCTTTGTTTTTATCCGACGATAAATATAAGCGGAATTTTAGTAATTTTAATAATGGCTTGCAAATATTTTTCAAACCGGAAGTTTGGTTCAAGGTCGGTGAGCGAATCGGAAGTTAGCTTTTTTTTATTATTTATTATCGATTTATGAAATCAAGTTTTATTCGTAATTTGCTAATTGTATAAGTCACAATCTTTTTTATATGTTTAGTGGTATTGATCTTAAAACGTTTGGCAGCAGTAGTTTCGTTTTAGTTGAAGTTTACATTTTTTTTTTTTTAGTGTACTGTTTCAAAGTTCTGTTTTTATTTGCTGCTTTTTACTTTTCCTTTCATATTTTTATGCGATATTTCAATATTTGATATTTGTTATTGTATTGAAATGGGCTGAAGAAGTTTAAAAGAATTCACAAGAGAAAATTTTAAAATAATCGCTTTAGCAAGAAAGTTGTACCCACTGTGTGGGTGTGTTAGTTCAACAAGTGTTAGCTCATCAAAGCTAAAATAATCTGAGTTGTTTCTAATAAGTTATAGTGCTTTGGAAATTAGAAAAATCACTGATTTTTTGTTTATTGGTATAGAATTAGTAATAAAGATTCTTATGATGTCATGTTGCCCATCTTCCTAGATACAAGATTTGATCTCTGCTATAATTTTTCTATTATTTGCAAGAATAGTTCTTTTCACAAGGATTTTCTACCTCTAAATATATTAAAGCTATTAATGAAGTAAATACAGGATTTATATTTCCTCTCAGAATGTAACAATTGCAGCTTTTGCTCATTGTTATTCCAACAATATCAATTCAATGAATGGGTAGTTCAGGTTCAATGGACTGATCGGTTCTAACAGCTGATGTAAATATCAGCCAGCTCTGGATGAGGATAAAATATATAAAGATTTAAATGCTGGTATTTTCAAAAGAATATTGATGTATCGATTTGAAATTTTGAGGATATATAGTTTGTCATGTTTTAAAAGTAATGTACTACAAAATTAGCAATAACATGAACGCTTTTTAATTTATAATTACATTCATGGCAACTAATTTTACAAAATTCTGCGTGAAAAATATTTGATAAGTTATATTTTTGTTATTTTTTTAAAAATATCACTTAGCTTGTAGTTTGTAGTCTTCTTTCATAAAAAGTGTATAAAAATGTATTCCACAAAAGAAATTAAAATTCCTATATTAGAAATTTATTTATGGTGTTTCGTTTTTTGCTGTTAATTTCATTAAATTTCATCATAAATTGTCCATTATATGAATATTTAATTAAAAATTATTAATTTTCTGTGTTTTTCATATGCTTACCAAAAATATGTTTACATTGCACGATTACAGCATTTTTAAAAATGTGTCGGCGCGTAGTCAGTTATCATAATTCATATTTTCTAAAAAGAAAATAATATTTTTAATTTTAAATATTTAAAATTTAACATTTTCGATCCAACTTAATTTTGTTTTTGGAATCTCTCCTTTAAATATTGTTTGAATACCAGGAATAAACTGTTGTATCAATATTGAATGCAGATTTATTATTGAAAGCGCAGATTTGTAAATACTTCTCCATAATTTGAAATTTTTGAAGTGATTAATATAATATATATTTTCTGAATGAAAAGTAATACTTTCTAATGTTTAAAAACTCGATATTTGAACATTGATTTTAGTTACTGAATAAATTTTAACAAATAGTTATAATTCTTTATTCTTTGAAGCTAATAACTTATTTGTAATTAAAGGTTTTTCATATTTTTATGTCGAAAGATTTTTGAACATTTTTATAGATTTGTGGAGTTTGAACAAATGTATATTTCAAAATCAATTTCTTTTTATTTCTTATTGATACAACATATCTTTCCCAAGAATAGATTTTTAGCACACAGAAGAATTTAAAGTATAAATACCTTAATTTAGTCTTACACTAAATTTCTCTTTAACAATTAATTGCATGTTTTAAATTTAATCATTTGACATCTAATTTATTATTTTTGCTATAATCTAAAAATTTATCATTAAAATTTATATTAATCTCTACAAATAAAATACCTTCAGATTAATCAGAAAATAAAATTAATAATAAAAAAATATTAAAAATTTTAGTTGTTTATTATAAATCTATATTTACAAAAGTATCTTTGGTGGTGTCAAAGAAAATGGGCTTTGGTAAAGACGATTTTATTTTGAAATTTACGGAATCTTTAAAAAGGCGGGTATAATTAAAGGTATTCAAGTTAAAAGAATGAATTGGGCCACTTATGTTATTAGAATGGATGTAAAAAATTCAGTAAGGAAGGTGTTTGTTGAGAAGCCCTTCAATAGCTGTAAAAAATGAGGGCCAAAACTAAGGTGGCTTGATTCAGTTGAATCAGTTTTTAAAGTGTTAGGGGTAAAAAAATTTGCAGACTAAGGCAAAAAAAAAAAGCTGTCCTGGAGGAAATTCAGCAGAAAGTCTTGGCCTACCCTGGGCTGTCGAGCCGAGCCAAATATGATGATGATTATAAATCAATTTAATTTTCATGGTCAGGAAATCTCTTTATATGAATTATTATTATTATTTTGAAAAATTCAAATACTCAAAATTACTATATAAACCATAAGACCTTTATGGTGATTATTACAGCACATGTGAAGCATTGATAGTCAGACTTTATGGTGCGAGTATTTCCTCAAACAAAACGAAAATGTAAAGCCCTTACATTTTAAAGTCTTCTAGAAGGCAATGACCTTCACATCATTGCCAGTGCATAGATTATTAATGATATACATTAGTAGAACAGGTAAAAAAAATTAATTACAGGAAAAATTTAATCAGAGAAGCTGAACTAGAAATAATGTTTGGATGAAAATATTTTATAGACAACGAAATTTTTACTATACCAAGGTGAAAAGAAATTAACAAGCACTGTAGTGGCGTGGGTATGGGTCAAACGTACGGGCGTCAGATTGTAGTGTGCAGGTTGGGCAACCAGATTGTAACTAGGTGTGGTTATGTTGAGATAATTAAGGCACAAGTTTGAAAACTTACAGCTTTATTTACACACTCACAAATATCACACACAACAATTAGACACATACAATATTTAACACATTTAAAGACAAATATTTATAAATTCGTGGAAGGACTCCACTAAGGCGAAAACCAGAAACATCAGCTACGCACAAGGTGTACGAAATATACTTCCTCACCGGGTGGAAACTTGTAGGCCAACTTATGGGCTAAATATATTTCCTTTCGGGATGAGAGACTATAAACTAAACGTTTCTCAGTGGGAGCCCAGGTTGCTCTGTACTTCCTCTCGGGCAAGAGTCTTGAGGACGACTGACCATTTCTCCTGAACGCCACAGGGACGCTCTTGCCTGTGTATAGGAGGAAGCACAGTTACAGCACTTATTTTCTCTGAAAGATTTTCAAGAATTTTCCTTTGCATTGATTAATATAAATTGAAAGGGTATACATACAGGAATCAAGCAATAAATGAAGTGTAAAATGAAAAAAATTATAAAAAAAGTGAAAAAAAAAATATGTGGCAAAATAAATTCATTTTAAAATAGTGACGATAATATCATTTAAAAATACTCAAGACGTTATATTTAATAATAACAAAATCCATACTCTGTATACATTTTGATAAACAGGATTAATCAGTTAATTATTGCTATGTTTCAAATAACGTATGGGTCAACAAAATGTAGTGTTCAAGTAATATTAAAAAAATGTAGAACAAATACTTGACAAAAAAAAAAAAAAAAAAAAAAAAGAAACAAATATAAATAAATTTTAAAAAATAATGTGACATTAGTGAAATGTATGATGCTTATACACACGAATAAAATTAACACATATGTTCTATATTTCCTCCAACTTGCAATGCTATTTGAATCTTTGAACGCCTTCTTGGTACCTGTTTCCAGCGTCTATAATCTCCCTTCCTAACACATCAATTCTTATACATAATCTACATCAATCTAATTTCATATCCATTGAAAACCTAAGAATATCAGCTGGAAACCTCTAAATATTAATCTTTTGTTGTGCAAATTATATATAGATAAATAAGCTAAAGCTGAAAAATAAGGGATGGAATTTTCTACTTTTATTTTTAATCGAACCCTTACGGAAATAAGCTTGGAGTATCAAAATTAATATACAATTAAATTTAAATATTTCTTGATTTATTCGCTATAATTTAAATAAGATTTTTAATTTTTAATTATTAAATTAGTCATGTTAAGATTATTTGTGAGAAAATTGTAAGCTCACAAATCATGAGTAAGTTTTACTTTTAGGAGTCAACTTCACTTACAATCATTTTGTATTGATATAAATTAAGTACTTTTTGTCAAATCAGCGCATTCACAATAGCTGTGATAGCCTGCTTGCAAAAATACTAAATATCATATTAAGTATTCAGAATTTAGGATTGCATGCTGCAATATGACAAAACTTAATACTGTCTATAAATATATGATGTGATGTTTGTCTATAATGTGTGTGATAAATGTGTCTGTTCAAACAAAAAATATGATTTGCACTTGACAAAACAATTACGTTATTAAATTGCCATTCGTTTTCGCTTTTTCTTTCTGAATTGCGAAATGCTTATTATCATATTATTTAATCGAATAACAATGATGTTTGTAAAGAAAAAATATTTCGTTGTTACACAACCAATTATAAAGTAAAGCCATGTATTTATTTATTTATCTGTAGTCATTTTTGTTTAGTTAAAATTCTATTTCTAGTCAAATGCATGCGATTGAGATGTAAAGATTTATATGTTTAAAATAATTTTTACAGATGCGCAAAAGAAAATTATTTTCTCATGCTATTTTCAAGAATTGATTATCTTTTTAAAATGAAAATGTGTATTTTAATTTTATTTTTATGTAAATAAAGGAAAGCAACTATTAATAAGAAATCAACAGTTTTTACCCGTAAAAAATGTTTATAAATAAAGATTAAATGTTTTTTTTTAATAGTAACGATTGCAAAAACGTTTTAACAGTAATAAAAAAATAGAAATGAATTAAGTTAAAACATTTTTCTAATTTAATATAATTATCTATTAATTTTTTTTAAATTGCTTATTTTTTTAAAATTTCTGTAAAAGTCGTACAAAATACAATTAGTAACGTTCATTCTTTCTGTTTTAATTTTTATGCGTTTTTAGAGTTGTCCGCAAGATTTGGTTTTATAAAAACAGCTATTTTTAGAATTCTTAATTATCCACTTTTAATTGAAAAATGAAGCAATTCAAATCAGGTTTTTAAACAAAACTAGTATCTAAAAAATACTGTACCTAATAAAAAATGATGCTTAAAAGGACATATTGCTTTAAATTAATAGTATAATATAATATATATATATATATATTTATATTTGTTTAAAAAAAAGGGAGATTTAGAATGTTCTGTTAAAATTTTTTTTTCTTATTATGAATACAATGCTGTTGTGAAAAAAGAGACTATAGACTCGCATATGGCTAAATTATATAAATGATGTTGCAACCTCCTCTCCCTCGAAAAAAAAGGCTGTTATCGCTATTCAAATTCTAAAGCCACTATTCAATATCAAATGAGTGTTATATTTAAGATTCTTTTTTTTTTCTGTTGTATTTTAATATTTTTTTTTGTCATATACTCACTAATCGATCATTTGATATATTTTAGTTTGTATTAATTTTAACAGCCTGATAATTAGCGTGTTGATTTCCCGAATAAGGGTGCTTGGCTTAAAATTCGACAAGTGCTGCCAAAGAAAACTTCCTGACTATGTCGGGGATTGGCAAGATAAATCTGTAGGCTTTAATGTACTACCATCGAATTCGAGGAAAGGAGGAGTAAGATGTGAATATCCAGATGCTATCTTTGAGATGTTCGCTCAAAACTACTACGGCACAATTTAACCCACATCGTCTCTAATATTGTAAGAAGTATTTCAACTCTAAGCACAACATGTGAAGTTGTTGTTGGTAAATTAATTTAAAAATTTGTTTAACTTTGACTAGTGGCACCTTTGGAGTTTGCGCTCTCCTCCAAGGAGAAAACTGACGAACTTTCCGACCTATGGATTTCTCAGTTTAAACAAGAAAACTTTCACTTTGGCTTGCTTAATGGATTTTCGCACTGAACCTCCCCACTGTTTATAAATCCAGATATTTAACCTGGGCCTGTCAGATCCTTTCCTCAAATACACATGGGTTTGTACTAACCAAACCTGGCTGAAATCTCGAATGTTTACAACCTCCCCCAAAAAACACTTGAAATTTGGAAAACATACCCTTGATTAAGAATAAATTAGTAATAAATTAAAAACAAATTATTGAGAAAAATATTACTTGCTATATTTAAAAGGACATTTCTTATTTTTAATTTCATAGCTTGAGGGAAAATAGAAGTTGCATTTCCTAATGCGATCTGTATAATCAAGAATAGTTTCTCATGATTACGCAAAAATTATTTACAAGTATTCTTCCAATTTCAAAATTCATTCAATAAATAACATATTATGAATATTTTTGAAATTTGTATAAAATGATGTTGAATGTGATCATTTTCTAAATTGATGCATATATTTATTTTACTTTTTTACTTTGTCTACAGTCAAAAATGTCTTTTATAGAGTTACATCATTATTTAAATATTATTTATTAATTTTACATCAGGGATGCACAGATCACTGCCAGTCGCTTTATATATCCTTTTTATTTGAAAAAATTAGTAATTGCTTTGAAAATTTCTCAGATTTTGTTGCAGATTGAAACAGGGAACATGATCCAGCTTTAGTTTAATTAAAAAAATCTAAATTTAAATATTAGAAAAATATTTTGATAAATGATTTCTATTTTATGGCATTCTAGAAGATTAAATCCTTTATTAAAATCTATCTAGTTGGCATGCACTATAATTATTTTGATCTCTATCTAAATAATTTTTCTCTCTACGATATTTATTGCCAAAAAAATGTTCCATTTTAAAAATTGCGTTTAACAAAGTAGATGTGGTCGTTGCTAAATAATACATTAAAATGCTCAAGCCTATTTGAATACAGATATGTTTATGAGCAAACATTTTTAGACAGAATAAAAAAAAAAATCGACAAATACAAACCATTTGATCAATTTTGTACTTTGTTGCTACAAAAATCGAATATGGAATACTTAAAAAAAAATCCTAGATTAATGCACTATTACGTATTGAATTCTTTTTGCTTTTTTGATTATGATATATTGTTTATTTTTTATTTTTTATCATAAATAAAAAAAAATAAATATTAAATAAAAATCAGTATTAGAAATTTTTTTGAGTTTTTTTTTTTTTTGTGTGTGTAAGGGGCTTGTGGCCATGTTACAGTGAATACATATAGCCCATGGTTTTATAATTTTATGAGTCTGCACATCCTTGATTTACATAATATTATCTATTAATATTATTTTAATCTTCTTTTCACTGTATGAATCTGGCACTTCATTATATTCGTCTAGTACTTCACTATATTAGAAATAAATTGATGGACATTCTCAGGTTCATTTTGCTTAAAATGTTTTCTTGTGTATTGTTCAGTCAGCTGATTATCTCACTTCCTTTCAACCCTTTGGTTTTGACAGCGACAAAGGAAAAAAATGTTTTGCTGTATCTTCAACCATGATCAGATTCATAAATAATGAGCATTGCGTGTGTCAGTACAGCCTTGACACTCGATTGATGGGAACTGATTTGAATGTCGTCTTGATCCACATTGGAAATGTATCAATTTTGTCATAGGCTGCGTGATCAGAAGTTCCTCATATAACAGACAATAATCACATCATTATTATTTTAGCATATTTCATTTGATTATTCATGTTTTTTGTTTTAATTCAAATGATTTGTCATATTTTATTTGTCATATTTTCATCATATTTAAAAAAGGATTCACATAATGAGGAATTACTTCTGGTAATGTAGGCTACACGTCTCGTTTGTGTTATTTATCCATTTAAAATGTAAGCAATTTTAAAATGTTTATTAAATATTGATTACAAATACTTATCGTCTTCTTACTTTCGCCTATAATTTAAAACGAAGTAGCTAAAGTTTTTGAACATATTTTATATCGTCAACTTCCAACGACATTTGAGTTTAAAGCTAAGTATAAAAAATTTTTAACGTCAAAGTGTTTTAATTCCTTTTAAGTTGAGATATCGACGAAGGATTTCTTTAATTTTATTTTATTCTTTTTATTTTAAGAATATAAAATATATTTCTATATATATTTTCCAAAAAATGTTGGATTTGTAAATTACCATTATGCATTTATCCAAATTAGGAAACTTAAAAAAACTAATAAAAATTATTTAAGCATTTAGTTAATCATAAATATGTAATATACTCTTTTGATATAATTCTAAAAATACATCTAAAATCGATTTGTTATGGCTTTGATACAAAACTAATAGAAGGCAGATCAGGGATTATATTGCATAGCAATTGATTACAATTCCTAATTAATATACGATTCACATAGCCATAGTGTAATTCTGAACAATTTTCTACGACTAATATTTTTTCATTCCTTTACAATTTTTCTTGAACTTTAAATAAATAGCTTTACAAATAGTATAATTCTTGTTTCATTTAAATAAAATATGTCATTCATATTCTAGCATATTACTTATTCAGGTACGTAAAACTACTAGAATGACATGTGAGTAAAGATATCAGTAATAACACGTGATCTAAGTGAGCAATAAACACGTTATCTATGTGAAAGGAAGGGCCACTAAACTTTCAAGTGCTATTGTAAGTACTTTAAAAAGGTAAGCAGATATTATGGAAATTTGGGGCAAAGGATATCAGGAGAATATTTGCAGGAAGTCAACAGAGTAAAGCATAAACAAAAACAGTATTTCAAATGACAGAAGATATTCGTTAAAGGTCTGAATATGCGATATCAGACAAGTCGATAATTTATTATTAAATCTTGATGACATCTAATTGATCAGGATGGGGACAATAATAGGCTTGTATAAAATGAATTATTGAAAATAATAAGCTATTTTTGAAAATTGTTTTTGTTTTAAAAATTAATTACAAATTTGGATTGTTTCATAATGAATGTTTGATTGGGATGTGAGTTAAATTTAGAAATTTCTAAGCAAGGTAAAAATGTGAACAATTATCAGCATCGCAGTTAAGTAAATATTCGGTGGAAGAAGTTATTCTGCGTTCAGAGGGGCACGCCTTAAATTATGACAAGAGTGGGTGTGCTGACGTATTGTATATACTTCACAAACAAACGCACTCAAAGAATACTCATAAGACATTTCGCTTTCTTAAATAAAATTTAATAATTCGCCTTTTAATGCCTAATGATAGTTTAAAGTAAAACATGTTTATAATATATTTAATAATTAATAATAATTAACAATATAATATAATATAATATAATATAAATAAAAAATAATAATAAACATTTAATAATTTATATACATAAATATATATAATATTTTATTATTTATTTAATAATTTATAGTAATATATTTTAATATATTAAAACATGTAATCGAATAAAGAATAAGTAAAGCTATAAAGAATAATAACTTTGTCACGCCCTCATCAGTCAAACGAAAACGTAAAATTTTTAAGGACCCCTTTGAATTTTAGAAAGTTATTCTTAATAAAGAGCTTTTATTAGTTTACATTACTTATTATTAGTTTACTGAATATTATTGACACAATACGTGTCAATAATATTCAGTAAACTATTGCTCTAGAACACGGAAGATGAGTGTGAATTCAGTAACTGGGATGTTCTAACTGGGTTCGTTTCAAATTGGGAATGTTCAAGGGGGATTCAATGTACTATAGACGTTTCGTGATTTACTTATAGTAATGATGAATTTGTTACATATCTGTGGAGAATGACGCCAGGACAAAGTGCCCAGCACTTGAAGACGATATCACCTTTAAATACCTGACGCCCAATTACATTAACATGTAAAATTGCTTATAATGTGAAGTATTCTCCAAATTAGCTTATTTCAAAACAAATTTAACATGGCATGTTTGATGTTTTTGCCAACAGCTATTTGCGCCTTATTGATTCGATTTATATTTTTGGAACGTATAGAGGGAAAATATGTTAGAATTATTTATAAAAATTTTATACTGTTGCTCTGATCAAATTAAAATTAACTTTATATCTTCGATTTAAAAAAAAATATATTGTACATTATCAGAGTTTCCTTATAATATAAAAAAGAAACTATTTATGTTCCCATAGCATTTAATTTTTAAATCTCTTTCTAAAATCAATTTTATCGAATTAAAAATGATCACAATCTCATGATTTAGAGCAAATCTGAAACTATTAAATAAGGTGATGGAATACGCAGAAAATTTTATCAATGGGGAAGAAATGATAAGCTACCAAATTCAACTTCATGAGAGAACGTGGGTTTATCATTTTTTTAGTTGGGGAAGTTTAGATAATATCAAGTCAAAAGAAAGGATTGCATAAGAATTGTTTACGTGATATGAAAAATAAATAAAGATAAAATTTATCAGTTAAAATATTCGAAAAATTTCTTATAAAATAAATTATGCTCTCTCATTAATCCATCTTTTAAGGTAAAAAATTATCTAACGTTAAAATCTGCAAAGAGTATCATCCTAATAATTCCTCTCAATTTTCTTTCTTCCTCATCTTCATAACACATATTAATTAAATTGATTTAATTTATCGCATATACATTTTCAGTAATTATGATTATAAGCTGTTATAGGATCATCTCTAACAAGTAATCAATTCATTTTTTTCCACCATTAAACCGAGTATTTATCATTTCATACGCGCTACTCCTTCTACAATACTAGCAAATAGTTTTTTACCAGACTACAGTTACTTTATTAAAGGAAAGTAAATCGATGCATCTATTTTGCATCCGTACAAATTAAATAAGGCCGACTCGTGGCTTAGTGGCAATATAGTGAGCATTAGGGCAGAGGTTCAATCCTTTGTTGTAGACACTGTTTCAAGAAACGAGGAAACGTGTATGATGTTCAACCTCTTGCCTCAGTCATGGGACTACCTGGTGAAAGTTTTCCGTGTTTTCTCCCATATGATACGCAAATGGGGAGTAGTTCCCGTAAAAGTCCTCCCGGAAGGTACTGTCCTCCTTTTTCAGCTTCATGAAGCCAAGGCATACTTCTACCTACGGGTGCTCCATCACAACAGAAGCTGCCCCCCTTTCCCTCCTTTCATGAGACCACATGGGTTCTTAAACTCGAGCCATGAATCGAGTTTTATGGTCTAGATATTGCTGTCTACCAAGTGGGATAAGAAAACAAATAAAGAAACAATACCAAATTAGATAGATTAGAATTCGTGTACTAATATGTATTTTAAGAAAAGCCTCAAAAGAAAGAGGAAAATGAACAAAAATCGATTACTTAAATGTTATGTGTAGATTCTTTTCTTAATGTTTTTAAAAACGATCGTTTATAATAACATACTTAAGAGTGCAGTAAAATCTATTTATTTTCTAAAAATTATAGTCCTTTTTTTAATACTATAAATAGAAAATTTCTCATCCTTACCATCCACCATTTCTAAATTAACAGTTCCTTCTCAGTGGTATTAAAAAGCAAATGAACCACAAGGCAACATAATGAAGTAAAAGGATTCGTACTTTATTGATACAGATAAATATAGTCCGCGAGTTATATAAGGAATTACTGAATAAAGGGCAATTCCTTAAAGGGCAGTTCCTCAAAGTTTCAGATAATTTTACGTTTTGTATTTCTAGTAATTCTCGTCTTGCATTTCAACTCTTGCTGATAAAAGTGAAATTCTTACACTCGCATTTATCATGTCGTCATAACGTCATAGTTACTAGATTTTTTTCGCAATATTTGATATTGATAAGAACTTTAAAATGTTCATTTATGGTCAATTATTGTGAAAAAGACGGACGTGTATGGTGATACAAGAATACTTAACGGCAGATATTAATACGCTTCTATCTGAAGCGTGTTTTATATCTATCTGTTCTATTCTTAATTTGATACAAAATGTAATAATATTTGTATTTTATATTTTTAAAATTCTTATAGCTTAGTCTTTTAGACTTTGCCATCAACCTTTTTAATGATTTTTTCATTAGTTTACAATTTATTTTATATAATTTTGTGTATCTTGGACAAATACTTTATTAAATCTCTCTTATTAAACTTATAGCATTTTTTCTCATATTAATAGCAACTATAAATTTTAATTATTAATACAATTGAACATCATGTAATACAAACTGCATGGTGTATTAATCTGACTTCATTTACCATAAGAAGGGCAGATATTTAGCAGATCCAACGTTATCCAAGGTGCAACCCCAAATTTTCCAACAAGAAGTAACCCCTCTTCGGAACCACCTTCCCAATTTTGAAATTTTATAGTTGTTTAAATTAATACCACCATTTTATTAAGCATCGTATTCATTCAATTTCGTAAATTTTTAATTATGATCTTTAAGAATCTGATATATCTAGTTAAGTATCCAAAAGTATCTTTGTGCTTAAATATTTTGTAAAAGCACTCTCCAAAACTATAATAGGACTTTGTAGTACATTTTAAATCAAGTAATGAGATACTAGGGCGTAGGGTTGACTACCCTACCCCATAAAAAAGAAAAACATCTCCTGTCTCGAAATCTTCCAGTAGACAGACTGCCTTGGCCCACTATGGGGCTGTTGCGTCAATGAAAAAGAACAATAAAATACAACTATTATTGGAATTATTGAAGATAAATATAAATTATTAATTTTATTCAGCATCGGAAAAGCAGACTTTTAGAAAATAAACAAACTTTTAAATTTATTTACTTTTTAAAAAAAAAAAGTAAATAAATTTTTTACTTTTTTAGGTTTTTTTTTAAAAAATAGACCATACAATAAATATATCTGCTAACTAAAATGTTTGACAAAATGTTAAAACAAATTTAAATTTTTGAATTTCATCAAAATTGCAATAAAAGTACCTTGTGAAAGTTATATAAAAAGAATGGTATACTTTCACTCCTAAGAAACTTTTTCTGTGCATTAAGTTTTGAGAAGAACATTCTTTAAAAAATATTTTAAAAGGACCACAAAAAAATTGACTCGTTAGTTCTTCTTGGTATAAATTTTATTTTATTCTGCTAATATTTTCCTTATTAATATGATTTTCTTACAAATATTAAGGGTGGTTTATATAAAAAAATAACCTTTTCAGTAAGTAGATAAATGAGAAACTGAAGAAAATTTTGAATATTCAATTACAGAAACTGTTATCAAATATACCTGTTTTAAGTATCTTATTAAAATTAAACCAAATGACATTTCCTAAAAACAATATAAATATTATCTGTAGGGGAAATTCTATTATTATTAATTTACCAGACACAATGAAGTCATCCTATTTTATTATTTACTAATACTATTGGTAATTTCTGAAATAATTTTGTGTCGTGAGGATTTAGGATGTCTGGTCGTATTGAAACTACCGCTAGACTCACTACAAAAACAAATCATCTGCTCACGCAACTTGACTCACGCTATTTCCGAGTTAAGCGAGAAGGATTTGACCTCTAAAATCTACTGTCCGCTAATGAGTTAGCGTTCAATACCTACTTCAGAAGTCGTTACCGGCCAGTAGATATATCTTTAAAGAGTGTCAGTTCGATGTCTTAATGCAGCAAATTTTATTCCGATGAATGCATCATGATTTATTGCTTTGTTACACGCATATGATTTCCGAGGAGTTGGGAAGCTATAATATTGCTAGCATAGGAGTTGTATTATTTTTAATAATTTTTATTTAATAGTACCATCTTCAACAAGTTGAAGAGTGATAAAAGTTTAGTAGTAAAATTAAATAAAAGTAACATATATTTCTTCTATTATTAATATTTGTTATTTAAGTAGTGGTAGTGTCCGACTCGTAGCTCAGTGGCAACGTGCGCCTCTGGTGAGCATTAGGGCTGATGTTCAATCGAACAAATATTCGGCTAACGTCCAATTCAGCAAAATGTTTCAGACACAGATTTTGCTGTACACTGTTTAAAAAAAAAAAACCGAGGAGACTCGATGGCATTTGTGACGTTCAGCATCTTGCCTCGTTAGTCGGACTACCTTTGGGAGTTCACCGGGTTTTCTCCCATACGGTATGCAAATGCGGGTATGCATTTCCTCCCTAAAAGTCATTTCGAAAAGCACTGCCCTCCTTTTTCAGTGACATGGAGAACAGTCAGATTTCTACCTATGAGTGCTTCATCATAACAGAAGCTGTTTATTCCCCCTCTATCAGTGTGTAGATTACTCATGGAATGTCCCTCCCGCATTGCAGGATACTGAGGATTAGACACAACAACGTATTGATAGTGATAAAGCAAGTTTTTCCTGCGGTTTGAATTATGTCAAGGATGTAATCATTTAAAATGAGGCAGTTTTTGAAAAAATAATTATGCTTAATAATTATACTAATTATTACAATAATATATATATATATATATATATATATTGCATATGATACTTAAAAAAGGAAATGGAAAAAATTAAAATTTTTTTGGAGGTATTTAAAAAGTCATTAGATGTTATTATATCTAAATGTGTTATTGCATAGTAATGTGTTATTACATAGTAATTAAATGCAATTGAAATAAATCTTTGTTCGTCTAAACTATTTATCAGAAACATTGGTGTCTATAATGCCCTTTCCTCAGTTTGTATGTGTAATCCATTTAATTTTCTTACATTTTTGGTATATAAAAACATATATATCGTTTCAATATCTCAAGAATTCGCTTTTATCTTTAATAAAAAAATTGCATTATTTCTTAATGTAGATTTATGTTTATGTTTTGAGAATATATGAGAATCTTCTTAAATACACTAGGTTTCAGAAAATAAAACTATGAATAAGTAGTATTTTCCATTAAGGTTTTCAACGAACTTAGACAACAGCTAATAATTCGCATTTAATTGATACCTTATTTTTCTTCATGTTTAATTCTATCGAAAATTTAACAAAAAAATTTTTTTCTTTAATAAAACAATAGTCTTATATTTAAAATATAAAAAATTATTAAACATGTAAAAATATTATTCTTTTTTGCCACTAATAATATGACTTTTTGTTATACTAATTAATTTTATTATAAATACTTAAATTAAATATTGTTGGAAGAATTATCTAAATTGATAATTCTATTATTATTTATTTAAAAACATTTTCCAGGCCCATTTTTGCTTCTTTCAACTCTTCCAATTAATTTTGAAGATTGTATTGCATTGGAGCAAACACAATTGCAATATCAGCTTTTATCAATGTATTTATATATTAAAATTTGTTTATTATTTAATATATGAAATACATTATCTTCTAAATTAATTTACAATTAGGTATGAGTAAATATGACACAATTTAAAGGCTTTAAATATAATTATGTGTCATATTGATAATGAATTAATCTTGAAATGAATTTATATCAGTTTCAAGGCTATCTGATTCCACTGCAAATTTAATTAAAATTTCACTCACCTAAAACAATGTTTTATTGAATGAGAAAAAAAAAGAAGGAATTCGCATACTTCAAAATGAATTTTTTTTTTCTGATTATTACGATTTTGTGATATATTTTATATAATATTAGGCAGTGTAATGAAAAACATCCCCTGGATTTTGAAGTAAATCTTTTTTTCACCTTCTTATCAATCCTGAAACCTTCCACTGTCTTGTACAATATATATGCTACGTAAGTTCAGCATAAATATTCAGAGTGTAAGAAATTATTACACTCTAGTACGCAAAATTCATTTATTTGAAAGCGCATGCATTCACTTAATAGGCAACCTAAAGTAGCCGTATACGCTATAGTTTTCATGGCGAACAACTTATGTATAATCAAACAACTTACGGTCTAAGGCTAATTTCATTTACTTAAAAAGTAAATTAAATTAGTCTTAGGCCTTTAACTTTTGCAATGCATATTCGAAGTCTTCCTGTTTTAAGCTCAAAATATATTAACTTACTCTACTTTTACTTTTTATAACCATATTGCTAAATAAATTATTCTAAAATAGAATTTGTATAAAATAAAAGTACTTAATATTAAATAAGAACTCTTAAACACGTAAATTTTAACCTAGGTGAAACAGAATGGATCTTTTCCTCCTTTTAAAAGAAAGCAATATTTGCAAAGCAATGCAAATTCTTTATAACACCAAAATAACTCTGAAAACGAATAAGATTATATAACTGAACCGAAAGATATTTAAAAAATATGTTTGCATTTTTCTATTCTTTTTAAAAGTAAAAATATTACACTCGATATATCAAACACTTATAAAAAACTCAAGAAATTTTCCAACAAGAAGTAAGTTTTAAACTTTTATTTTAAGTGAACCATATAATATCAACGATACCCCAAACTCAAATAATTAACACTGATTGAACTGATTTAAAAATAAATAGATCATATTTCTCTATGGATCGCAAAGAAATCGATATTAAGCCCGAAAGAGTAAACCCTTCCAGGAATCATGAATTTGTCCAAAAGTGACATTTTCTGTATCTTATGCATCGCATTATCTGAGTCAGTAAAAAGACAGGTATAAAAATTGACAGGAAGCTCTATCTGAAACGATTTACGAGGCTGCTTCAGTCACGCTACCTGGTACTTGCCGTTGCTAGACCAATACGATGAGGCAGTCTGTCAACATTTTCACAAGTTAGGTCATAAATTAGATCATAGATTTACTTTACATGATTGCTGATAAGATTACAATGTTAAATATCAGTGTAATATATTAGTATCATCACTTGATGTTAAATTGGAGATATTGGGGAAAATTATGATTAATTCCTTCTGCAAATCATTTTGGTTAAACAAATTTTTAAGAATTTTATTTGCTTCATTTACCATTGTATAGACTAATGACCTGTTTTGAAACTAACTTGTTGAGTTCGAAGCACAATGGGTTTTTAAAAATTTTAAAGAATAAAAATTGCACATACTGTTGTAATATTTCATCAGTTTTTTACTAGAAACTGAAATGCGATGCTTTATCTTAATAAAAATTATCATATTCCTTACTTGTATTTTTTGTCATGACTTGAACTAATTTTAAATTATTGATGCTGATTTTATCTCTGAGTCAAAATCAGGGAACTTTTTCTTAATGATGTAGTAGCAAAACTTACAACATTTTTTTCCAGCAATAAGTTAAGAGTTGATACCATTGTTTCCTAAATATTCTGGGTTTATTAATTATTTAAAGCCCTACAAATGAAGTAAACTAGATTACTTAATACTCATGTCAATGATATATCTTCTCAGAATGATCTAAATACCTATTCAATCTATGTTAATCCTTCTATTTATCATTCAAGATTGAAAGATGTTCTGTTATTAAGGCTAAAACGATTGCTTCATTTTGTGTACGGCTGACAAATTGTTTCGTGAAAATTTAACTACAAAACACATTACGTATTTTTATAATTGAAGAAATTATGTTTTTTTGTATCTGTAAATTTATGTTTTTTTTTGTATTGTAAAATGATCTTTTTCTTAAATAATGATTATTATATTTATAATTATGTCTAAGTAACTACAATGATTAAATTAAATTTTTATTAAATTAACAGGGTCTTCAATTTAAGGTGAATTAATTTATTTTTATTAGCAGTTAAAATGATCTTTTTATTCTAATACAATGATATTCAAACTTTTAATTTTGCGCCTTTCGTAGTAAGAAAAAAATTCTGTAACGCCCCCTTAGTTCCTTATTAATTTTTAGTACCATAATAAATTTGATGCTTCGTTTGATTTAATTTATTTTATTAGTTTGAAAAGGAGAGTTTTTAAAATGAAAATTAAATTGTATTAATTTATTATTAGAGACAATTAATTAATTAAAATGTTAATTTACTATAAATATATATTTTCGCACTGAAAAAAAATACTCAAATATTTTAGTGACATCAATGAAATGGGTAATCTATTTTTATGAATGAATTTGTAAAAATTCAGAATCTAGTAATAATGTTTAACAAGAAATGTCAGATAATATCACTTGCTATGAATTGAGAATTGGAATATTGAATGTCATCTTAATTCACGGAAAAATATCAGAGAAAGAAATGTAAGAAAGGACTTCCGTTACATAGAAATATATCACTACAATTTTGTAATAATAATGATAATAACTAATAAATTGGATTGCTAGGTGTGATGAAATTTCAAATTGATAGACTGTGGTTCTCAGATATGAATATCTAAATTATTTAGATATATGAAACGACCCATTTCAGAGGTATTATAGCAGGTTAAATATATTTCCTTTTGAATTTTTTAAAATTCTGATTTGGAATCTGATTTGATGAAGAATTAAATAATTTATGACTAAGAATTTAGCTGAAGGAAATTTAGAATGTTATAAATTAAGAAACTTGATTTAATAATTGGTCATAATACTTTTTTATAATAGATAAAGGACATGTACTGAATCACTATGAACATCTATTGAAAAATTTAGGATAAATCTTATATGAATTACAAAAATTAGAGAGAATATGTATTTTGGTCTCTTTTCACGTGTTTCAAATATTATTTAAATTAACTGATATTGTTATTTTAAATATATTATAAAGAACCGAAAAAAAAAGAAAATTATTTTTTGAAATTGAATTTCATGATTTCATGATAATTAATTATTTAATGGTTTGGTTTGTTGCTCTACGGTCATTTTTGAACATTTTAGGCTAATTAGACTGGTACCTACGATAGCACAGTTTCTGAACCACTAACAAACATCCATGCCACCTCCAGAATTCGAACCTAAAGCCTATGGTACCAAAGGCAAGAGAGATAACCAATTTATTAACTAATGAGAAAATATTCCTTATTTCTAACAAGAAACTCAAAAAAGTGCATGCTTTTAGGTAATGCAAACATTTCATGTATTCTATCTCAATAAAACACTTTGGCTCATAGCAAAAATAGAAACACTTCGAATAATACCCATGTAAATCTCTTTCTGTGAATGTATGTTTTATTGCTTTCAAAACTCATCTAATATACCATTATGATGATAAGTATGCATAAGCTTCTTAGACCTCCCCCTCTGGCAACTTTTTCAAGCACACCCTCCCATTAACTATTTTCTAATGTTCCAAAGGATATACTAATGCATTACAGGTCTAGCTTGCCCTTAATTTGAAAAAAAGTAAACGTAATGTATGAAAACATTGTAATGACTCACTCTATTTTTCTGAAATAATTACTCCAACTCAATGGGTGGTAGAGTTCTATGAATTTGAACATTTCTAAAATTTTAATGTTTACTTTTTTATTAAACTATTTCCGGATCAAGTTGTTTGTATTAATATTTTATCAAAAACTTTTTAAAAACATTATGAATTATTTATTTAAAGTAATTTGAAAGACATCGGTGAACAGCGGTCTATGAATCTTGTGTCTAAATTTTCATGAAACAAAAACATTTCATTTTCTGATAAATATTTCAAATAATTAAGCTTTAAAAGAAAATAAAAAAATAATTCGTTAAATGTGTTATTGTTCGTATTTTGTCAAACACACCATTATTTATAAACAATTTCAAAATCATAAATATTTAATTTCAAGTGTCGAGTAATTGAGACAGAAAGTAAATTCTTCTGATAAAAATTTCTAGTATCAGCAAATATTTTGAATTATTTCTAAATTTCTAATGTAGTTGATAATTATTAACATGATCTGAGATTGAAATATAATATTGAAATACGTAATATTAAAGATTGTATTATATTAACTTCATTATTTCAAATATGTATCAGAAAAAAAAAAAATTTGAAATTTTTTATATCATAAAAAAAATTAGATTTATTATTTATAAAGTTAAATTAATTTAACTTTGGTTAATTAATTTCAGTTTATAAATATTTAAAAATGTATGCACTTTGTATTTTTTTTATAAAATAAAAATAAAAATGCAGTTATAAATTAAAAAATAATTTTTCAAGTATACAATTTTTATAATATTATAAAAGTCTCACGCATTTTATAATTTAATCTTTATTGATGTATGCAATTATAAGACATCTATGTATTTGCAATAATATTTTTGACAAATAAATTAAAAATAAATTTCTTAAAGATACTCTTAAGCGATAGTAAAAAGTAAAAGTAGTTAAATCTGTTTCTATAAACATAACTTAATATTAGCTTTTACAGAAAGGATATTGTCATTAACAGACTTAGATGCAAAGTAAATGTTTGTACCTTGATGCAAACAATTTAGAAAAAATACTTGTATTTGTTAATTAACAAAACATAAAGAGGTTTTAAAAAACATAAAAAAAAAAGAAAAGAGAGAAAGAGTTTAAGTGGTATCCAAGAGCCTTCTTAAGGTCATTTATCCTTAATTATGACGTTTTTCATAATTGTCATCTTCTGCAATGAAGGCCAGCGCATCTACTTCAATGACCTCATATTTTGAAAAGGTTTTTAAACCTTTTATAAATTGATACGCACAAATATTTGATGCTATTGGTTGATTAGCTAAAATGTTTTAAAGTGTAGTCATAAGTATAAAGGGAACTAACTGATTGTAATACTAAATATAATTAGGCCAACGAACTTAAGTAGAAAATTAGACAATAGTTATTAGCATTTCTCGCACGTCATTTAAAAGAATCTTCTAAAAATGTATTAAATTTAAAAAATAAATTATTAAACAGTTATTGAATATTCTGAAACATAACGGATAGTTGAACCTGTATAAAATGTTTGTTTTATTTTCATCCGTTTATGACAGTGGTTTACCATTGCTTTGCATTTTTGAAGAAAAATATTTTTATCACATAATAATAAAAATAATGTACTTACCACAATTTTAATTTATTTTTCGGTAGAATAAAATTGGTTTTGCAAAATGTTTCTTTATTTTGCCTTTATAAAGATAAATAAGTGATTCGTTTTTCCCTGTTTATGATAAGTTTGTCTCACTCGTATTAGTTTGTTTATTTATAAGTGCGGGAAAAATTTTACATTTTTATAATTAAATTTTTATCATTAAAAAATTAATACATTTTTGTGATTAAAAAAAACTAATAAATTTTATTATTAAAAACTAATGCATTTTTATGATTAAAAAAAACTAAAAAATTTTTTTTTGATTATTATAGATTATGAAAAATATTTGTATAAAATATTAAAAGTAGACAGATAGATATAAGTATAATAATTTGGCATTTTTCAGTTAATGTAAGTGAATTCATTAAATAAATGAAAAATAATCATTTATTTAGTGAATATGAGATTATAGTCTTCCATTACAAGCAGTTACAAATTTATATAATATAACTGCATTTCTATTCTTTTTAAAAAGCATTAAAAAATAATGGTAATAATAACAATAAAAGTTTCTTGTTATGCTGTAAAAATAACGTCCAATATTCTTCTCATACTATTATACACTGCTTACTTAAAGATAATATATCGTTTAAGACTAGAGGGCTTGATATTTTCATTATAATATTGAGAAGTAAAGAAAAAAACTTTAAAATTTTCTTAAAAATGAAACTTTAAGCAGTTTCCTAAGAGTCATAAGCCAACTCAGCATCACTAGAAAATGAAACGATTCCGTCACTTAGAAGACATTTATAAACTACTATTAACAAGTTCATTAAACTATTGCATTCCTCTACCAAATCTCATAACTTAATTCGGATTTAACTAATGTAAATGTATTGAGATCAATCGCCAAAGACGATTTGTCTCAAGTAATTCGAAATGGAAAGTGGAATCAAACTAGATTAGATGATAATCGGATAATTTGGTAACGATATCTTTCAGCCAACGAGCTATAATTTAGAATAGTTATTTAAATTATAAATGTCTGGATGTAAGCATAAGTAATATGGAACAGCCCTGTTTCGTAACTTATGGATTGAGTATATGTATGGAATGAGATTTATAATAATTAAGTGATGTTTCCATTATCTTTTAATTAAATACATAAATATTTGTAAACTGTAACACGCTATATATGTAATTTTGGATTTTAAGTGTATTTAGCATTCATATAAAATTACTATTTAATGTGTAGTTTTCTTTTCGCTTTTAATGTATAATTACTCACTACTCATATAAACTGGAAGAATGGTTCAAAGAAATTTTTTTAGTTGTTTTAGCTATTGGGTTGGCAAGAAAGCAATCTCGGTTTTCATAAGGCTTTTAAATTGTGAAAACCAAAAAAACTTCCTTGCCAACCCAATACGTCACATATTATTTTTAACATCAATGGTTCTCATTTTCTACTCATGTTTGCCACAAACATACACTGATGAGTAACGAGGTAATGATAATGCCTTTCGGGAGAATATTAAAGAGCTACTGACCTGCATTTCCATGCCATATGGAAGAAAACCTGGAAAACTCCCAGCATGCTGACTATCGATACGATAAGCCTTACTCCCAGTGTCACAATCATTTCCTCTTTGTCCTCATCGAGACCCCTCTTTTCTGAAAACAGTGACTGTAGCGGACGAAGTAAGTGTATTCGAACATTAGCTCTCTTGTACGCTAGCTGCGCACTATATTAATGTAACACGAGTAGGTAGGGTAATAGGTTTCTGATTGTACAGGTAAGTTGCACATTAAACTTCATTAAAAGTTTTTACAAAATACGAATTGTAAAATTAAGTTTTAATCAAATGTTTCCAAACTTTTACAAATGATATTTATCATACTTATAAATAAATATGAATAGAATTTATTGAAGAATAGAATTTATTGACGAATAGTATTTATTTAATAAGTATAAATAGAATTTATTTAAGAAGTTTCATTAATGAGTTATTTGTTTCATGTGGCAAAAATAATTGGTAATTTTCTACATCGGAATAAAGAAAATCTCTTTAATTAATATACAGAAAAATCGGATCCTCTTCAGTTAAAATGTAGATAGAATCTGTAACGAATTTCACACTTATCTACAGTTAGAAAGCTTATTCTAATACAGAAAAGCAATATTCGAAATATTTCATTCCTATAATGCTTTTAAAATTCTAGAATAATTATAATACTTTTTAACATCGTATTGCAAATGTCTTTAAATATAGGAAACAACAGTGACAATAAAATAAATCAATACGAAAGAACGAGAAAAATATCTTTTCCATAGCATAGTAAAAAATACAATTTAATACAATTAGCTTCAATGTAAAGAATTTTTTTTTCGAATAACACCATTTGGTCTTTTTTATGGTTTGAAAATAGTCGTGTTTTCAATCTAAAAGAACCCTTTTTTATTCGATATGGTAGTATTATCCTGATAAATGTCATGCATAAATTATTCTAATTTTTAAAAAATAAGGAAATTTAGTATGAAAGGAAAACTCAAATTAATTTTCTTAATACTTGTGATTTTTCAATAACATTTATTATTTATTACTGCAAAGCAATAAAATTTTGTTTTCTAATTTTACATCATAAAATATGCAGTCCTAAATTTAATTTATTCAAAAATGTAATTGAATCTTGCATCTTTAAAATTTTATTCATCATTAGAATGAAAAATTTGGTAAGGACATAATATTCTAAATATAATTTAGTATGAAAGGAAAACTCAAATTAATTTTCTCAATACTTGGGATTTTTTCAATAACATTTATTATTTATTACTGCAAAGCAATAAAAATTTGTTTTCTAATTTTACATCATAAAATATGCAGTCCTAAATTTAATTTATTCAAAAAATGTAATTGAATCTTGCATCTTTAAAATTTTATTCATCATTAGAATGAAAAATTTGGTAAGGACATAATATTCTAAATATAATTTAATATGAAAGGAAAACTCAAATTAATTTTCTTAATACTTGTGATTTTTTCAATAACATTTATTATTTATTACTGCAAAGCAATAAAATTTTGTTTTTCTAATTTTACATCATAAAATATGCAGTCCTAAATTTAATTTATTCAAAAATGTAATTGAATCTTGCATCTTTAAAATTTTATTCATCATTAGAATGAAAAATTTGGTAAGGACATAATATTCTAAATATAATTTAGTATGAAAGGAAAACTCAAATTAATTTTCTTAATACTTGTGATTTTTTCAATAACATTTATTATTTATTACTGCAAAGCAATAAAATTTTGTTTTCTAATTTTACATCATAAAATATGCAGTCCTAAATTTAATTTATTCAAAAATGTAATTGAATCTTGCATCTTTAAAATTTTATTCATCATTAGAATGAAAAATTTGGTAAGGACATAATATTCTAAATATAATTTAGTATGAAAGGAAAACTCAAATTAATTTTCTCAATACTTGGGATTTTTTTCAATAACATTTATTATTTATTACTGCAAAGCAATAAAAATTTGTTTTCTAATTTTACATCATAAAATATGCAGTCCTAAATTTAATTTATTCAAAAATGTAATTGAATCTTGCATCTTTAAAATTTTATTCATCATTAGAATGAAAAATTTGGTAAGGACATAATATTCTAAATATAATTTAGTATGAAAGGAAAACTCAAATTAATTTTCTTAATACTTGTGATTTTTCAATAACATTTATTATTTATTACTGCAAAGCAATAAAATTTTGTTTTCTAATTTTACATCATAAAATATGCAGTCCTAAATTTAATTTATTCAAAATGTAATTGAATCTTGCATCTTTAAAATTTTATTCATCATTAGAAGGAAAAATTTGGTAAGGACATAATATTCTAAATATAATTTAGTATGAAAGGAAAACTCAAATTAATTTTCTTAATACTTGTGATTTTTTTCAATAACATTTATTATTTATTACTGCAAAGCAATAAAATTTTGTTTTCTAATTTTACATCAT
The DNA here is from genome assembly GCA_021605095.1 of Caerostris extrusa. Lineage (NCBI taxonomy): Eukaryota > Metazoa > Arthropoda > Arachnida > Araneae > Araneidae > Caerostris > Caerostris extrusa. The sequence continues at coordinate 65,600 of BPLR01006865.1, forward strand.
AAAATATGCAGTCCTAAATTTAATTTATTCAAAAATGTAATTGAATCTTGCATCTTTAAAATTTTATTCATCATTAGAATGAAAAATTTGGTAAGGACATAATATTCTAAATATAATTTAGTATGAAAGGAAAACTCAAATTAATTTTCTCAATACTTGGGATTTTTTCAATAACATTTATTATTTATTACTGCAAAAGCAATAAAAATTTGTTTTCTAATTTTACATCATAAAATATGCAGTCCTAAATTTAATTTATTCAAAAATGTAATTGAATCTTGCATCTTTAAAATTTTATTCATCATTAGAATGAAAAATTTGGTAAGGACATAATATTCTAAATATAATTTAGTATGAAAGGAAAACTCAAATTAATTTTCTCAATACTTGGGATTTTTTCAATAACATTTATTATTTATTACTGCAAAGCAATAAAATTTTGTTTTCTAATTTTACATCATAAAATATGCAGTCCTAAATTTAATTTATTCAAAAATGTAATTGAATCTTGCATCTTTAAAATTTTATTCATCATTAGAATGAAAAATTTGGTAAGGACATAATATTCTAAATATAATTTAGTATGAAAGGAAAACTCAAATTAATTTTCTTAATACTTGTGATTTTTTGAATAACATTTATTATTTATTACTGCAAAGCAATAAAATTTTGTTTTCTAATTTTACATCATAAAATATGCAGTCCTAAATTTAATTTATTCAAAAATGTAATTGAATCTTGCATCTTTAAAATTTTATTCATCATTAGAAGGAAAAATTTGGTAAGGACATAATATTCTAAATATAATTTAGTATGAAAGGAAAACTCAAATTAATTTTCTTAATGCTTGTGATTTTTTCAATAACATTTATTATTTATTACTGCAAAGCAATAAAATTTTGTTTTCTAATTTTACATCATAAAATATGCAGTCCTAAATTTAATTTATTCAAAAATGTAATTGAATCTTGCATCTTTAAAATTTTATTCATCATTAGAATGAAAAATTTGGTAAGGACATAATATTCTAAATATAATTTAGTATGAAAGGAAAACTCAAATTAATTTTCTCAATACTTGGGATTTTTTCAATAACATTTATTATTTATTACTGCAAAGCAATAAAAATTTGTTTTCTAATTTTACATCATAAAAATATGCAGTCCTAAATTTAATTTATTCAAAAATGTAATTGAATCTTTCATCTTTAAAATTTTATTCATCGTTAGAATGAAAAATTTGGTAAGGACATAATATTCTCTCCAAAATAAATATGCATATTTCCGACAAATTAGATATTATTTTTTATATAAATTCTTTTTTCAAATCACATTGCATATTTAATAAATACAGAAAAAGGGTAGCAGCATTAAGTATAAATAATATAGAAAATTAATTTTTTATTAATGGAATTCTCAGATTTTTATTAAATTTTGTTGACCAAGAAAAAATAATTATTTTCTTTAACGAATTCATGTGAAATTTCTTTATTACACTACACAATACAATTTAATTAAAAAATCTGCGAATCAAACTAAATTTAAATTACTTTAGTAAGAATAATCATGCCTAGAACAAAAAATAATTAATTAAAAAATGGTAATACTTTGCTTTTTTATTTAATTTCTTGGAAAAATGTTTGATTAATTTTGAAAATAATTTTTAACCTACTAGCATTTTTTATATTTTTATTCAAATTTAATTTTTTTATTAATCGATACATTTTCTTATATATAAAACCTTTTAATCTATTTTTTGATTCTTAAGACTTGCTTGAAAATAATCTGCTTTATTTTTTAATTACTTCAACAAAGGTTAAATATAATGTCTTATTCAATGATACATTTATAAATTCTATTATAAATTTTTTAAATAAACAAGTATAAAAGTTTATTTCATATATTGATGTGGCATATTAAGACTGATATTAAATCTGAGCAATGAGTTAAATATCATTTGTTTTTTTTATCATTTGTTTACTAAAAGCATAAAAAAATACCTGTTTCTATTTTGAAATTGCTTGAACAAAGAAAATGAACACGAGCTCGTTCATCAATGATCGTAATGAAATTATTCCTTTTTTAAAATAAAATAATATTAAAATTTGTCTGTGCCTATATTTTAATTGAAAAACTCCGATGGATTTTCCTCAGAAATCTAGTAAGTTTATTAAACAAATTAGATTGTCCTTGATATTATCACTTCTTTGTTATAATTATATTCTCAATTTAAGACAGTTTACCTAGCGAAAAAAAAAAAACCCTGATATCTCACATTTACATAAAAGGAACATGTAAAAATATGTACTACAAAATTATGCATCAATAAAATAAATTTCTGAAATAACACAATTCTTGTTTAGCTGGGATTCTGCAACATCTTTCCTTCAGATCTCACTTGACGCAAAATGTATTGTACAATGCATATTTTAATTGAAAAATTCTGTTGGATTCTTCTCAGAAATCCAGTAAATTTATTAAACAAATCAAGTTCTCATTGACATTATCACTTTTTTTGTTATAATCATATTCTCATTTTAAGACAACTTACCTAACGGGAAAAAAAGAAACCCTGATATCTCACATTTACATAAATGAACATGTAAAAAAATGTGCTTCAAAATTATGCATCAATAAAATAAATTTCTCGAATAAAACACACTTGTTTAGCTGGGATTCTACAACATCTTTCCTTCAAATCTCTCTTGATGTAAAATGTATTGTACAATGCATACTTTAATTGAAAAACTCAGATGGATTCTCCTCAGAAATCCAATAAGTTTATTAAACGAATCAAATTGTCATTGGCATTATCACTTTTTTGTTATCATATTTCCAATTTAAGACAGCTTACCTAACGGGGGAAAAAAAAAGCAAGAAAGAAACTCGGATATATCACATTTACATAAAAGAACACGTAAAAAAGTACTACAAAGTTATGCATCAATAAAATAAATTTCTCGAATAACACACACTTGTTTAGCTAGGATTCTACAACCTCTTTCCTTCAGATCTCACTTGACTGATGCATAATCAGTGTTAAAAATAGATCTACTTTGTTTAATTGATTTACAGACAGAATAGCCCCAGGATGACAGATTCGATCTAACTAACGAACTCTTATTGAAAGTGAAAGCTACTGCCGTGACCTGAAGTGGTTTTCCTTGAAGGTCAAGATCGTTGGGGTGTGTTTGAGGTCTAATCTTGAATGAGGTTACAGTTTTAAAACTATACTATCTGGAAGAAAGAAGTACACACAATACCTTTCTACCCCAACTTCAACGCATGGGAGGAGTAGGCTTAAATTGCTCTTAAATCTGAATTTTTTTCTTTCTTATTTTGTTGTGAAATGACTGGATTCCGTTTAATGTAGGGCATTGGGGCGCACAACTAATTTTGGTTTTCTGATTACGTCATATTAATTGACTCGAAAGAGGTTTCTTGGGTTTCGAAATCAGCATCTGTTGTTCATCGGATCACATAAGTTGGACATCATCTAAGATGAATCTCTGCCTGCTCAGTCTTGCCGGAGGGATTTTTAATCGAGATGTTGTCACGATGTTGCGGTTTCGCTTTCCGTTGGCTTTTTTGTGCTATTGGGTTGATTAACTTGTTGCAGCATTCATTAAATCCTTTCTTTCATCAACGTTTCCAGTTCATTATGGCAAAAAAATTATATGATAGAGAAAGTTAATGGTGTGGTTGTAAAGTAGGGCTTGTTGAATTTTTTTTTTTTTTTATTCATGTACGTTGTTCAACATTTTTTTTGTTTATACAGTGTCTAGCATTTTTGATGTTTGTTATAACAATCGTGATAGGCTTTACCTTAGCTGTTTTGCATTGGAGATGAAATTTAAAGTTTTACACTTTTATTTATGCACACCTGACCGTTCAGGCATTGATGAGTTATTGATTTTAAAATATGATTTTGTTATTTTCTTAATTTTGCTTGAACGGCCAATTTACCTTGATCTAGTTTTGATTTTGATATATGTAAAACAGCATAAAATGATACCAATTTCGTAAGTTGAACTGTGTATTCTTGAACGAATTTTCGTATTTATTGAAATTAGCCTATTTTACACAAGTTTCGGATTAATACAATCTGAAATAAAAACAATGAACTAAATATTTTACTTTTCAAAACCTGGATGACACGAAGATCATATATAACATACAGAAAAGAAAAGGATAAAAGTGTTTGCATACTAATGAATTTAGTCAAGAAACCTTTTATTATAAAATTTAACCAATAAAACAATTAATCAGTGCAACATTGGATATGCAAAATGAATGTTTTACTATAAATAAAATCCTAAAGAAATTAAGGATACGAATAAGATAGATAAACAAATATTTAGCGGTGTCATAAACTAGTGCGACATAACAATTTGTGAGCTGGCAAATTTTTTTTTCTATTTGCAGCTAAAATCTTTCATATGCAAATGAAGGAAGTTTTTTAAATGAGTAAAAGTTAAGGAAGGATTTAAATACAAAATTAGTTATTCTTGCTACTGGTACTCGCTGTTTTATTTAATTAAAGTCATTGTCTTTATAATAACATAAGACAAACAACTGTAATAATTTAAGAATATTCTTGTTTAATAATTAAAATTTCAATGAATAAGTATAATTTAATCACCTACTATCTTGTTTAGGTGGATATATTGATTACAATTTAATTTTTAATTCATCATCATAACTAATAAGAAACGAAAAATTCTTAATAATATTTCCGCCTTTAACAAAAATCTAATGATTTATTTTTAACTTAGCATTAGACATCACAAGGATTATTCTGATGAAATTATCACGTGATTAACTATTAATGTCACGTATGAAATTGAATGATTTGACCCAAATCACTGGTGCCAGTTGCATGACGGAAAAACACTTTGTCAAGGGTGTTATACCAATTGATAATTAATGAATTTGTTATCTATCAGCAGTTGCAAGCATTTACAAATTCGCTAATCAATTATTTAATATTCTCTGAGACAAAAACAGTTTTTTTAACAAATTAATAAAGTTATTGTTTTGACAATTCGGTATGAAAATTTACTAATTTATAATTAATTAATTATTTTTATTAATTACTTTCTTTAATTTAATATTTTTTTGTCAAAACATAAATGCATTTACATAAATTTAGTATGCAGACATCTCATTTCGATAAATGACGTATCGTTATGATGTGAATAGTAATTTTGGTGTATTTGTTTATTACAAGTTTTAATATATGTTTTTATTTAAATTTGATAATCATTTAAGTAATAGTTAATATATTGAAGCGAATATTCATACTCGGTTTAAAAAACATAAACATAATGAAACATATTCAAATGATAAATTATACTTTAAGGTAATCTACCCTACCAATATTGAAAATTTTTATAATTTACTAAAAGAATGTGATGAATCAAAATTATTTTTTTTATTTACAATAGTATTAAAAATCTGGAAGCAACATGGAACGTATTTTCGATTTTGATAAAATACTTTTAAGTAGATGATCCTCATGTAATTGTTATTGTAAGGAAATTTAAGGTGAATAGCGAATATTTTGAAGTCAAGGGTCTTCAAACCTTTTGAACAAATAGTCATACTGATCATTCCACAAATTAGAGAGGTGATGGCCGAGTTAGCCCTACCAACAAACCATAATTTTTTTTAATAAAAGCTAAACAAAAAATGTACTTAAAAGCTTTTCATGAAAATATGAAACAAACGCAACATAAATAAAAAATAAACTTTTTTTTTAAATATATTTATATTCGTAATTAAAAGGAGAAATTTAAGTAGACATTAAATATGCGCAAATTCGATTCGATTGATGCGTTAATCTTGTAGGGGTTTATGAAAGTTTCCTCTAGCACATTTTTACCACTTGCAAAATTTATGTGCAGTCTTATTATCTGTGTTTAGTAATATCTACACCATAACAAATCTCTTCTCCCAAAATGAAATATAATAAACAAATCTACGTATCCACAAGCTTCCTAGTAAGGTGTAGTTCATTTTATCCCAACTGAAGACATCTGCTAGTGAAAAAAGGGATAAATAAATCCCATAAAATTCCATTACAAGTTTGTAAATTTCAGTGATGGCGGTTTATTCTAGCAAATAAAACAAATCATTTTTATTTGTGTTATCAAAAATAACTTTAGTCTTCGGATATGTCTAGCAGTCTGCCACTAGTCTGATTTATGGTCTGCGGTCCTTAATTAGAAGACCCCTGCTTTAGATTATTGCAAGACATTTATGTAATGCGAGACTGATGTCGAAAGTGTGGCAACTGATGTAAAATGAAAGTCATGAGCTATTATAAAAACATTAAATTTCAATTTTTATTTTGCAAAATAGTTAAATTTTTATAGAGACTCGTGAGAAATGATGTTTTCTATTCCCTAATATTATTTGAAGAAATGCGGCATGTTTAAAGATTCATCAATATTTTGTTGATCATGCATATAAAAGAATAACAAAACTATTGTAATATATATTATTAATCCATGTTCATTTTTGGTTGATCATACTGTCGTTTCATAAAACCAATCTCGTAATGAATTCATTGTTCTTTAACTTCTGGAAGTAATATAAACAAGAAGTTACATAAACTATGAGATTGTTTATGTAACTTCTTACGTAATGAATGTGTAATATCTATTAAATTACAAGGTTGGAAGCCCAATTTGTAATATTTGTTGCAAGTTTAATAAAAACTACTATAAATTAAAATATTATATATATATCTTATTCGATGCCTTTTTTTGACAGAAAGTTTGGAAAAAAACGACGTGTCTTGTGCGCATGGGTTTAATTTTTTACTTACATTTATGGAAAATTTCTCTGTTCTTTGCTGTTCTGCTGTTTCTCATACTTCCGTGTAATGAGTTAGAGACAGTGGTTAAATCTCTTAGTAAATGTGACTTTATTATTACACAGTATGGTACTTCTTGTAAAGTACACTACTGGCGATTAAAATTGCTACACCAGGAATAAATGCAGATAACGAAATGATAGTTATTGGACAAATATATTATACTGGAAATAAATACTGATTATTTCAAGAAATTTGAGTGCATAGATCCTGAGAAATCAGAACCCAGAACAACCACCTCTGACAGTAATAACAGCACCTGAAGCATGCGCCTTCTTGGTGTAGCAATTTTAATGGCCAGTAGTGTAATTTGTTGAATGAGATCACAAATTTTGATAAGCACCAAATGTTTTTTCATTCAACACTGGAAGGCATTTCTAGATTTTGAGGATGATTAAAAGACAGCTATTTTTTTATTGTTAGGTTTGATAGTTCTTAAAGGTAGACTTATATATCTTCCCTCATACTAATAATCGTACATAAAAAAGTAAACACATAATAATGAAATTATCTAATTAATAAAATTATTAAATACAATTACCCTTAATAATGCAGTATAAAGAAATCAAGGTTCATTGAATCTTGCTTCTGTTTCAATATAAATATTAAAAATTTTTTTTTTATATGAAAAGCCTAAATTTATTATACAATGATGAAATTTTTAAACTGGCCATTAGTAGTATTTTTTTAATTTTTCTATTCCCCTTATGTTAAGTTGTACATAAAAAATAAACGATAATCAGGAAATAATCTAATTAATAAAATTATTAAATAAAAATTACACTGAATCTTGCTTCTGTTTCAATGTAAATATTAACATTTTTTTTTACATGAAAAGCCTAAATTTATTATACTATGATAAACTTTTTTTCCCCAACAGTGTGCACAAAATTGGCCATTAGTAGTAATATTTTAATTTTTCGATTCCCTTATACTAAATCGTACATAAAAAGTAAACCATAATCATGAAATAATCTAATTGATAAAATTATTAAATAAAAATTACACTGAATAATGCAGTATAATAAAATCAAGATTCGTTAAATCTTGTTTTTGTTTCAATATGAATTGACATTTTCTTTCTTTTTATTTCAAAAAGAGAACTAAACCACTCAATAAAAACACCTGTAAGTTATGTGAGTAAAAAACTATAAAAAAATGTCCCAATTCCCAAATAAAATGATTCAACAAAATCGATATTTTTTTTTTCTTCAAAAGTAGGTAGTTTAAAGACAATAAAAGGGATTCAAGTGGAAAGAAGGAGAAATGTTTTCTGAATGAGTCTAGCATGGCAACAGGTAATCAATACTGACTATCTCAGCATCGTATTTTACAATTGCATAGTAACGTAATAACAATTCTCGTCCTTTAATTTAGAGCAAAATTATTGACTTTATTTTACATAGTATTACTATATCATAACGCGATATAATAGAAGAATTATATTAGTAGCATAAAATTGTTACTATTTAATTTTATTGACTTCCTTTTCTAAAATGTTCACACATAAATTTGGTAGTAGAAAGGATAGAAATAAGAGAATTTTCAATTTACATTCATTTCTTATTAATAAACAGGGATAAGTTATAAATTTCTATATCACTATTGAAATAAAAATAAATCTGACATTTAGTTTAGATTAACAAGAATCTTTTTCAACCAAAAAGGATATTTTAAATTTTCATCCATCATTTTTAAGTTTACTGTTTTACTTGTTTTTACATTACTTGTCTTGTAAACTACTCTAAGTACTTTTGTAGTGAAATAGAAATTATACTTAAAATATAATTTAATTATTTAATATTTTATAAATATTAATTGCTTAAATATAATTATTTTTTTTATAAAAGAAGCATCTGCTTAATAATAGGTGCCAAATTTTAAGGAAGTTAACGTTGAAAGTTAAATTTTTTTTCACTGTAAGGAATTCAAAAATCTAAAACCATTATTTTTAATACTTCATTTTTACGAGGACAACAATGAATACAATAAAATCTTCTACATTCGTTTAAATCATATATATTTTAAGTTTAATTAATTCGTTAAAATATTTCTTTTAAAACATGAATTAATTCTTTAAATATTTTGAACTTGATTTCTCATTGTGGATCAGAACCTTTGACTGCAGTTATAATTAAAATTTAACTGATATCTACAATATTGAGGAATTTTTTTTTATCAAAAGATATAATTTCAGGGTAATTCTTCTATCTTAATATTTTGTGTTTGAAGCATTTTAATAATGGTCAGATAAGATTTAGATGTTTTTGTTGTCTTACTCGTAATGTCTTTTCCTATGCATTGACATAGAAATAAATTTTATTAAACAAAGATTGGATTGTTAATTTTCTTTGTTAAAAGGCCATTTTTAATTTAGGCATACTTAAATGAATAATAAGTGTAATCATTCAGTTCTTCGAAAATAAAATTACTACTTTTACAAATGAAATAAAAACAGAAATTTTCGATGACATAGCGTTAAATTTTTTCAGTCAAAGGAAATGAGTTATATATAAATGATTTTAAATTTATTTATTGTGATAGATAAAAATGTGATAAATTACAAAAAAATTAATAAAGTTTGTCACTTTAGCACCATTAATGCTAAGGAAATGAACCAGTTAGCTGAATAAAGAAATTTAAATATTCAAATTTAAATGCTTTAAGATGTTTTATTAATATTATTTGTTTATGTTTTATTATTTTTAAAATGTTTTTATTAAAAAAATGTTATTTAATAAAATTTGTTTTTAAGAAATTTAAATTTAGACATTTTTGAGAAATCATATTAATGTGTGCAAGTTTTGAGTTTATTAACGTGCGTTAATATTTAGTCAACTATAAATCATAATGCATGGAAAAGAATTGTATAACAAGAATATATATAAAATTTCCTATGATAATAGCTAAAATTTATTAAAATATTACTACAGCTTTCCTTACAGGAATAAACAAAGCGATTTATTTATAAATAAATGCATAATACATAATGAAGGCATACAAGAATTTCTTTAGCACTTCTGTACTATGGCATATCTAACAGCAGATAGATGAAAATAAGATATTCGATTTAAATCTAATGTACTTGTTTTCTAAATGTTCGAAATAAAAACGATGTTTTGAAGGGAATAATATATAGAGAACATATTTGCAGTAAAAAGAGAAATATTTGTGAGAAATGCAGAAAAGTAACTGTAACCATTCACCATGAATTTATTTTCTTTAGGAAAAAAAGTTTATTTAGGCAATCCAGCAAAAATATGGAAATTATTTCATGAAAAGACACAACGTAGAATTAAATAAGGTCTTTATTTATTCGTTTTTCTTTATGTATTGGTAGTAAATCTTTTAAAGGATGATAATGAATTCCAAAGGCGTATATCCTCTAAATATTTTTCTTTATTCTAACAAGGAAATGTTTACTAAATCAGTCTGGTTTTCATTTCCTTGACCCTTTCATTCCATAGACTCGTCAACACGTAATATCCAAAGGCTGTTAGAAAACTATTGGCGATTCATAAATTCATGGGTTTAGATAATGTATTAGCTAATATTAATTATAGAAAATAATTTACGATTACATGAAAAATTAACCTGGTTCTACTACTGCATTTTCAGATTTTTAACTATATGAAAGTTTTAGTGATGTCAAATTTTTGTTTTAGTGATGTCATATTAGATGTTTTAGTGATGTTTGTCATTGATGTTTTAGTGATGTCATATTTTGATGTTCAATAATTATGTCAAATTTTCATAGCATCATATTTATTAGTTAATAGATAAATGTAATATGAATTATATCATTAATTTTTTTCTGAGTATATTTTATCATATATACTTCTAAAGTAGCCTTACTTTAAAAGTATATATGATAAATATACCCAGAAAAAAATAATGATATATTTGTTTCATAATGATATATTGGCAAATCTGACAGCTAGAATATACGACGGCGAAGGTCAAATACTCGGGCGACGAGTTTTACTCTCTTTGCCGTCAGAAATGAGGAAACTTGATGGTGATTATGACAGCTTGTGTAAGCATATTACATTCAATACCTGATGGGAATTTTTTCCTATACGTTACACAAATGTGGGGCTATTACCCAGAAAAGGTTCCCGGGAGTCAATAATCCTTCTATATCATCCAGTGGATTGTCCATGGTATACAAGATCCCCAACTGATACAAATAAATAAGTGAAATATATTCAGAAGTATTGTTGAGATTTTTAGAAATTTAGAGAAAAAAATTAACATATTACGAAGTAAGAAATCGCAATGAAAACTAATGATAGATAGCCGTAAGGCTGTTAGTTGGCATATACAATAAAATACTCTGGATTCAACTTGAATAACATAATAATATGCTATTAAAACCGAAGATTTTACCTTTCTCATCTTATGCTATGAGATACAATTAATAATGTATAAATATAGTTCTAACAAAGATACTTTATTTTTGGAAATTAAAGCACTGAATATTTGGGGATTCAAACAAATATTTCTTTAATTAGATATTTTGTTGTTCTCTTTTTAAAAATTTTTCTGAGACACAACTAATATTTTTCATTAAATATTCTTAGCACCATAATTAAATAAAATATTCTTTACATTAAAGAAATAAAATTTTTAGAAAATATTTGCAACGAAAGCTAAACGAAAGCGCAATGTCTTAATGCTCAATTTTTGTATGTTTTGTTGGTCTGACTATGTAGCTATTTTTAAAATTTTTAATACATTTTAACTATAATAGTTTACAAATTTTTTTAGTCTTATTTCATTTATTAGCACACTTTTAAATTGTCATATACACAAATTATTTTTGGAGTGTAAATCCCATTTGATTATTAATCTTGATTTTCAAGAATTTGTGCACTGAAAAATAATTCTTTATTTCGAAATTAATAAATGCTTACTTAAAAACCTATTTTAAGAGTACATAAAAATAGAAGACATCAATTACTGTATACGAATTCAACAACAACAGAAAAACTTAGCGAAACAAATTTATAGAAACAAAATGGACTGTAAAAATTCTGAAAGGTATGTTCTTTCCATTGAGGAGTGGTATTAAAAAAGATATAAAATAAATTTAAATATGCATTATAATTTTCTTTTACTTTAATAGTTTAAATACTTATGGATATATAATATATTATAATCATTTAAATAGCCATAAAATGCATGCATTCGATTAAAAAAAGTAATTTGGCAAATCTTAAAAACATGAGCTGAAAGCTGTTGTTTTTGGGTTTAATTTTGTTATAATTTTATAAAACCTGCTATAAATCTATAAAACTCGAAAAAGCAGTGTTTAATTTTAATCTTACATTTTCGCCATAATTTTGACTTTCTATTTTCACGTGCAAATTTCAAAAAAGAATTTAATGAAAAGATATATTGATTGTGTGGAAAAAGCTTAAAAATTGCTTATCATTCTTCATTTTTTACCCCTGACATTCAACCTGAATCATCTTACTTGTTTCACACCAAAAACCTATATCTCAGTTTCCGATCAATAGCTTAACATGAAAGGAAACTCTAACTGAATTGCTTAGTTGGTTCTCAATCAGTTAAATGACACTGTAAAATGTCCTTCAGCCGTTCAGAAAGTTGTTTTTATCTCAAAATGTTTTAGTCAGGGGCATTAATGATGAAAATTACTTCCTATAATAATTTGCACATACTTAATATACATATACAGGGTGAATTAAAAGTATCAGAAAAGTAAAAAAAATCAATAACCAAAAAAAGTATAGACGGTAGCGCGATGCGGTTTTCCGAGAGATACTCAGAAAGGTATAAGACTTTTTAATAAAAATTTTTTACTGTCCCAACAATTGTATTTAACAGTTGTATTGTTCCAACAATGTATTGTTGTATTATATCTCAATAGTTCGAGAGAAGTTGTTGTGACATAAAAATACAATACTACAATAAGACTTAAAAGTACCAACTGTTGTATTGTATTTTATGTCCCAACAACTTCTCTCGAACTTTATTTATTAACTAGATGTGGTGTTTCAGTTGTTTCAGTAGGTTATACAGTGGAGCAGCATACTTCATAGCGGATCTAGGTTCAAAAATGCCAAATGTAAAGGCCGTCATTTTATGAGAACGGCTGTCAGATGTAGCATGGTACTTACTTTTCGCAGCATTGAAGAGGGTTTCAGTTCAATTCATGCCGCATGATGGCGAATAGCTCTTTTCAACCGGACTAACGACATTGGATGAGTTTACACTTATGATTGCAAGTAGCTCTACAACCATAATCTCACGGTGTAAGGTCTGGACACATTGGCGATCATTCGTGCAAATAACAGTTACTGAAAACATGCTAAATGTCAATTAGAGCAGGTATTGGATAGGACTAATACCTGCTGCAATTGATAAAGTAGAATGTGTGGAAGCACTTATCCTGCAAAAATGTTGCTCTGTGAAGAACTTGTCTATCTTGTAAAGAGAGAATTATGCTATCCCTTTAAAGGGATATAAAAAGATTGACTGTAACAGAAACAGGAAGAAATCTACCACCAACTTTCGTATAAAAAGAGAGACTTCTGATGAATGAATGGCACAGTATACTCACATCATGTTCTCATCTTTGTCTGATACAAAGGGATGGATTTTGTGAACATTCATACTTTCATTAATTTAAAAGTCCCCTAGTCAGTCCACAGAACGTTTGAGTACCCGTCCATATTGTTTTCCATTTTATATAACTCATTTTGCAAAGTATTGGCTTCTCTCTAAATCGGATGGTTTATTTTTCTGTACATGTTGGATTTTTAGGATAATTCTTGAGGATTATCCTCATTTATAGGAGTACTACAGCGCCACTTGTCGGTGATTAATTTAACTATTGGGTCAATAAAATTTTCGTAACAAAAAAAAAATCCCATGTCATTTGTTTTTTTTTTTTTTGTGAAAACGCTTCGTGCTGTTGTTTAAATTTTTGATTACTTTGGATTGTATATTGCTTCTATTGATCTAACAATAATGACTTAACAGAAAATGCCTTTTTTTTTTCAAGGAAATATTTTAAAACATCAACATGATTTTATAAATTACGAAAAAGAAATAACAAAAATTTAAATGAAGGCGTTTTCCATTTAGCCGTCCGCTGTTCTTAACGATAAATGAAAGGAATTACGAGTGAATGCACTTCATATCAGTATGTGCATTTCGTATATGAATTAAATTGAACTAAAAAACTTTTCTCCTATATTGTATAAATTTACCTTGTTTTACTAATATTATTATATTTTTCACTGTCATATTTCTCAATGATTATTTCAATTTTAAATCTGAGATATACTATTTTTGGGAGTTTTAATATGAATTTAGGTTTTTTAAGTATTTTTTGCGTTTATTTTGAATGAAAGGAATTACGAGTGAATGCACTTCATATCAGTATGTGCATTTCGTATATGAATTAAATTGAACTAAAAAAACTTTTCTCCTATATTGTATAAATTTACCTTGTTTTACTAATATTATTATATTTTTCACTGTCATATTTCTCAATGATTATTTCAATTTTAAATCTGAGATATACTATTTTTGGGAGTTTTAATATGAATTTAGGTTTTTTAATTATTTTTTGCGTTTATTTTTGAAAAGGAATTACGAGTGAATGCACTTCATATCAGTATGTGCATTTTCGTATATGAATGAAATTGAACTAAAAAAACTTTTCTCCTATATTGTATAAAATTTTACTAATATTATTATATTTTTCACTGTCATATTTCTCAATGATTATTTCAATTTTAAATGAGATATACTATTTTTTAGTTTTAATATGAATTTAGGTTTTTAAGTATTTTTTGCGTTTATTTTTAGTTTTTAATACTACAATGTTCCTTATGAATTTTCATTCATAATAATTCATTATGAATTTTAATAAATTATTTATTATTTATTATGAATTTACTATGAATTTTATTCCTTTATTATTTTTTATTCTTCATAAATTCTTTATTCCTTATAAATTCTTTATTCTTTTTACTATGAATTTTCATTCATAACAAAAAAAGTAATTACATTGTTGCTAGAGATATTTAAGTAAGGGGTGTATCAAGTTCCGTTAACAAATGAAGCTGTAAGTTTATTGGAAATCAATATTATTTGAAGTCGCTAATATAGGAAGTCTTCAAAACAAACTTAAAATGACCATAAGTTATTATTAAAAGTCTTTAATTTTATTCGAAAAAAAAACTTGAAACTATCAGTGAAACTACAAGTAAAAAATTTTGGAAAACAATATTGTTTGACATAGAAAAATTAATATATCACGAGCAGAATGACTTAATTAACTTCTTAAACGAAAGAGTATGAAAAAACAATGATGATAAAAGTTTTAGTAGAGAAATCGTTAAAAGAATTTTCTTCATAAGAATCATCAGAAATATCATCGAAACGTTTCAAGAACTTCAGGTATTCGAAAATATCGATCTTCGAAAATATCGATCAAGACATTGATTGTTTAGTCGAAACAATTTTATAATGTATAATAATAAATAATAAAACTTTTAGTACATAAATTTTTTTTTTCTTAATTCTGTATTAATGTATTTAAATGTTAATACAATATTGAATAATTAACAAAATTTTAGGAAATTTTAAAATTTTTACATGCTTTAAATTAATCATAAATCTAATTTATCTAAATATTCAAAAATTCAAATATTCAAATGGACGAAGGAGAATAAGTCTGATTCGATTCTAGATGGAAAATCCATGTAATTTTTAACTATAAGTTGTACCATAAATCATATCCGTATATTATGCTGAAAATAAAGAAAAGTCTTATCAACTTCTTATCTTCAACAACTTCTTATCAACTACTTCTTCTTCTTAGTATTATCAACTTCTTTTAATAATATTAGCATTGTTTTCTATAATATAAGATATCAGAGGAAAACCTAGCTCATGCCCTTTTCTTTATTTACAGTAACGGCTCAAAAATCATATGCTTTTTTTTTTTTTTCCTCCTTTTTCTCCTGTTGTGTGTAGCACACATTTCCTCAAAAATATGATTTAATAAACATAAATAAAATAGCAATGGGCTTTTTTTATATAATGCCTACAATAATTTCCTTATTAAATAAAAATAATAAAATTCTAGTATTTTGAAGATCACAACACAAAATATCTTGCAAAAATTTTGAAGGAAAAAAATATTTAAAAAATATATAATAAAGGAAAATAAATATTAAATTTAAATTGCAAATTTCAAAAATAAATACGTGATCATTGTTTATCGATAAAAACGTTACACATATTTGGAGTAATTAGGTCGTAAGCAAAGAATGCAGAGATGAGTCAAATTTTACTTCAGTTAAAATTCATCATGCTTAAAAATTACAATTATTAAAGTAATTAACTTGAATACCTATACATTATTTGCATGTATTTAATCCTATTTTTTGTAATTTATTTTCATATTTTCATTCGGTCTTTAGTATTAATTATTCATTAATCCATTATGTATTTAGTGAAAGTTTTTAGAACTGCTATTTTAATGTAGTACATGCATTTGAAAATGACTTACAGATTTTTTTTTAATATTTAATTGCTGTATTTTTTTAAAAAAATAATGAATAATATATATAAATTAATAATTTATTAAAATTCGAAAGAGAAGTATATCAAGTTCATCTGGGCCAGTTTTTCAAACATATAATGATATTTAAAATAATATAATCAAAAATTATTATTAAAATTGTAAATTATTCTTATTAATTATTATAAAATATTTATTTTATTTATTATTAATAATTATTAAAATCCTTATTAAAATTTAATAATGAAATAAAATTGTTTGAAATTTTTAATAAAAGTAGAATCTATTGTACGTTTTTGCGAACATGATTAATAAAAGATATTTTAACATATTTTAAAAATTATTTTGTTTTTTCACTCTTCATTTTTTGTTTATTTCTTTTCTTATAAGTGAAAAATTATAGAATGATCCTGATAAATATTAAAATTTATAATGGATAAAAACAATAGATTATATTAGATATACCAGAAATAGATATTAATATTATTATATAGACATTAACTGATAGACAAGAAAAAAAAAAAAGGAAATATTTCTTCATTCATCTAATGCATAGTATTTTAGAGATTGGTATACTGCATATGAAATATTGTTTCTTTATAATTCATCAAAAATATTGCTTTATATTCCTCTTAATAATGCATATATTTTTATAAACCTTGACTTTACTTTATTGAAACGCCAAATCTGCTGTCAACGTTATTATCTCTCCAATGTTATTAACCCGGGGCCTGAATGGCCGAGTGGCCAGCGCTCTGGCGCTTGGTACCACAGGTTTCGGGTTCGAGTCCCGGCGGTGCCATGGATGTTTGTAGTGATTCGAATCCACTTTAAGCCGTAGGTCCTGGTCCTAATAGGATCGTAGAGTGTTGCGGGGGCATTGTTACTCCGCGTCCGTGGCTTATCTTCAAGTTACACGCGCCCCTTGGGTAATGCAAAGTGAGTAACGTCTGTGCAGCGCTTGCCTTAAGACATCCATGACCAAGCTGTCCAAGTGTTTGTCAGCTGTATAAGAAAGAAAAAAATTTTATTAACCCAAAAACCAGCCGTAACCCCCAAGGGAATAAACGATGTTTCAAAGAACTGCAACGCTTTTATAATAGAAAAAAATCATCTCAAGTAAAGGTGAAATGAATGAATAATAAAATTTCCTTTTCAGTGAAAACATTCTTTAATTACTATGAATTTCAAAATTACTAATAATTAGTCTCTAATTTTAAATCTAAAAATCCAGCTTACTTTTATGTCAATGTTTTTATACAACTCTTTTTTTTATTTCTAATTATGAATACCACTATCATCACTTTTTTTTTTATCTCAAATTATGTCCCAAAAATATAACCCGAAGAGAAAAAACGATTATTAAAAATAGGTTACTGATTTAACTGATAACTAAGGACATCAAAATGTTAAATAATTTTCCAGCAATAAATTAGATATTTTAAGTTACTTTTCATTACATTCCAACACCAGGATTAATTAAAATTAATAATAATAATATTCTGAATACTTTACTTTTGAGTTAAATAAATAGAGATGAGTTATTCAGCTATAGCTCATCTCTATATGTATAAGTTAATGTGCTGCTTGCATTTCTTTTAAATTAAAAACTATTAAATTTAGAGGAATAATTTTTTTTTTTTTTAAATTCATAATTCATTTATCTAATGCTTTAACAAAAATTACGAAAAAATCGTTGCTATTGTTTGATTAAATGCAAACGTATGTTTTTATTGGTAACTTCAAATTCTTTGGTTTAAAAGTCTGTCAAAAATTACGAATGGGAAGTGATTTCACGGCTATTTAAACGTTCTTGTTCACAACTGTGATTTGTAACTCGTATTTAATATATTTTTCTATTGTTTGATTTTTAGTTTTTACTAAATTTCTTCCAAACATGTGAGTGTACGATGTAAAGAATTGTGTTTAGACATTTTCTTTAAATTAATGTGGTAAAATTTCAGAAGAATTTTCTTTTCTGTTTGTTTCAGGTATTTCATTATATATTCTTAATAATGGTTGATTATTTATGTTTTGAATTATAAATTAGTTTTTTATTTTTACAATATAAATTATTTTTAGTGATATTCAGTCTAATTTTGCAATAACGAAATAAATTAAATAGTTCTTTTATTTCTGTACTCTTTTTAAAATCAAAAGAATTCAATTGTCTTTTTACATGGATATTTTACATTAGGAATAAAACTCATTGAATTTTTTTATAATTTATAAATAATATCAACTTTCTGTGTTATTGAATTATATGAAAGTCGAAAATGATGTTTACATGAAAGTCAAAAATGAAAGTTTACATGGAAGTCAAAAATGACTCAACTTCTAATTTCATACAATTCTGTAATTTCTAGAATTTTATGTATTGTTTTTGTATTTTATTTTATTGTTTTTTGAGGTAATTTTTATATTTTAATTTTATTACTATATTAAAATTATGCTCAGAGTTGATATTAAAATGTGACCAAATTCAGTTAATAAATGAATATAGTTGACTTTCTATTGTCTCGAAGGACGAAATTGTACTAACGCATATTTAATACAATTTCGTCAAAATATACTCACCTAATATATTAAAAATATATTAGGTGAGTATATAGTTTTTTTAGGTTTCATTGCACTTTTATCTGATATTTTTCTGAATTAAACTTACTAGAGAAAAATTTATATCATTTCATAGAAGCAGGGTTACCCGGGCCATATCGACTAATACAAAATGCATTAAATAAATCCCAAAGGTACTGCATTCAATGACGAAAAAGTCATGAGGGACGAGAATGTAATTTTCCTTTTCTAAGAGGAGCAAGAAGCTAATATACTGAGTTGAGATTCAAGTACAAGTAATGCACTGATCTATTTCGCAAATGATGGTGTTAATTGTATCCATCATCAGATATAACCATATCTATTTCCACTAAAAACAATGGTAAATGATACAATGAAAATGTTTGCAGTTAGAAGTCCCTGACACTTTAAGAAAGGCAACTTGATCTAAGGTCATCTCTTGATATTTATACTTTTGCAGAATAAAAAGGAAATGGAAAGCGTCGTATAAATCATTTCGAAACTCATTCATACTTTTTAGTTTTTAGTTCTTCATCATCAGGTTAGAAAAATTACAGCACAAGCTTACCTTTTGTGAAATTTCAATTCCTAAGGTAGTTAAACGTTGTAGAATTTAATTTGTTTATATTTATGTCTTCTTATTTTTTTTCAGTTTTATTTAGTTTTTATAACTATTGCTAACCGTGGATAATTAATGGCATTTATTAACGTAAAAATAGTATTTTCAAACAAATTATCAGCTGTTTAAAAAACCCTTGATTCGAGAAGTCAGGAGTTTTGAAATATATAATATTACTATACTTTTAAAATTTTGCAATGTTAATTAAAATATTTTGTTAATTAGTAATCACGCATGTATATAATTATCAGTCATGAATGTTCAATTTTTAAATCTATTTCTTATGTTGATGGAATATTTTTTTTCCTATAAATTTTATAGCAAATTTATTTTAAAAACCACACTGTTTAAACTGAAAATTATCTTGACATAATTACAATTAATTGGGTTTTTTGTTCTTAGAAAAATTTCAGAATACTATTGTTGTAGTTTACAATGTAAACGATGTAAAAGTAATAATATGTAAAGATTACAACGATAAGTAAAACGTTTTTCTGAATTTTGAAATGATGGAAAAACAAGAAAGAAAGTTTGTTAGCTAGGTTTGGCTTTCCCTTATTGCATTTGAATCCTTTTTTGAAGTTCTTAGTAACATTGATATTACAGTATAGCTCAATAGAAATAAATCTCAAACGCTTATCGTTGAGTATTAATAAGTTTTTAACTATTATTTAACTTTGAGATAAAATTGTCGAATTTAATGCAATTATAGTTAATGAGAGTTAATCGAGATCTGCAGTATAGTTCTGAAACTCATTTATTATTTATAATGTTTCGATACAGTCTATTGCGTTTTGCATCAATTATTCTAAACCTCATTTGCGACAGTTGCTGATGTTCCCTCGCTAGTACATTCATAACTGTCAATGTAAGATATAAATTGGAAAGTGGATGTTTTTCCTATTTCTTTCTTGTCTTCTTTGACATTAATTAACAAGATAAAAAACAAACATATTCCGATATATAGCATAACAACATGTAACATACTTAAATAATACTTACGCAAATACTGTTTACTGTTTATATTCTGTTTATTGTTTATAATCTGTTTTGCCAGGAATAACTTTTGATAAATTATTACTATAATTAAAAATAAATATAAATTTCCTGTTAATAAAAGAAGGAAATCTGTTAATTAGTCTAAAACTAATTCAATCTTTTTTATAAAGTGATAACATCCATGAAGAATTTTGAACATTTGATGGCAAATATTTATAAATTGCTTAATAAATGTACAAGAAGGTCTTAGTTTAGAAGTTTGTTTTGAAAATAAACATAAAACAGAAAAGGCCCAATGTAAATCTTCTTCTGTAATCAATGTAAATCTTCTGAATTCTGGGCCTACAACAAACACAGCGGATAACATGTTGAATTTTTTCAAACTAGGGGAATACGGTTCGAAACCAAGCAAGCATTGTTGACCTGATAGTTCCCTTATATATGTCACAAAAAAATCTGTAGGGGAGAAAGTTATTCCACTGAGCATTTAAAAGAGCGTGCAAACCTTTGAGATGCAACTTTTTTTGAGAATTTTATTTCAAAACTTGTATATGACATTCTAGTGATGAAGGATCTCAGGTTAAAGTATTTGAAAACAAACAACAACATTGAATTTATAGTTATTGAAACTGTTCAATGCCCTTTCTAGGTTTAGTTATTAAATGTCATATTCCATTTTAAGGTCCATAATAAAGTTTGAGATTCATATCATTAAATGTGAATGTTTAAATTCGTTAAATGTTAAATAAATGTTTATTAACATAAATTGTGTTAACATTTTTCTTATGTATTCTTCTTTCTTATTTCAGTATTTCATGTAAGTCCGAAGTTGGTCAACTACTGCCCAGAGAGCTGCATGCTTCTACTGGTCGGAGTGGCCCTTGGACTGGTGCTATTCCACAGTGGAATGGTTGTTGGACCTCTGACACCAACAGTATTTTTTTCTCTTCATGTTACCGCCAATCGTCTTCGACGCCGGCTACTTCATGCCAAACAGACTGTTTTTTGACAACATAATTTCTATTCTTGTATACGCTGTTATTGGTACGGTATGGAATGCGTTAACCATTGGCGCGACTTTATGGGTGATCGGCTTAACTGGGATATTTGGATATGAAATATCCCTGATAGAAATGCTGCTGTTCAGTTCAATAATATCAGCCGTCGATCCTGTTGCAGTACTAGCTGTTTTCGAGGAAATTCATGTCAATGAAGTCCTCTACATCATTGTCTTTGGAGAATCATTACTCAATGATGCCGTAACAGTGGTAAGTTGATTGAAAAATTGTTCAAAAGAAATCTGGAGACTAAATAATTATTTAAGAAAGGGAGTGAAATGTTATGAAATAAGAGTTTAAAGTAATTGCTTTTTTTTTTCTATTAAAAAGTTTACATCATTTTTATTTTAATGTTTCGTAATTTTATACATTCGTTTTAATCCAGCTTCATTTGAAACATGGTTTCGATTACAAATGAAAAATGCTATCAGTTATGAATTTAAGTAAGAAATATATAAATGTACAATATCAGTTAGCATTAACCTAGTTATGGTACATTTCTGATTTTAATTACAATTATCTTTTATATATTCTTTTTTTTTTTAGAGAATCAGAATTGGCTTTATTGAAAAAAAAAAATTAATCACTTTCAGTTTCTAGAAAAGACTATTCATATTTATCATGTATTATTATAAAATAATTATTATTTAAAGCCTATATATTTATTTGCTCATATAATTTGCACGAAGTCTTAAGATTTTCAATCTTTAACCAAAGTAAGAAATAAAAAAAAAAGACCACTGCATAATTTTTTTCAAAACGTCTTATAGAAAAAACTAGATATTTAGCAAACAAATATTTTATTCACCGCTTCATTTGCTTACGAAATTTTAAACAATTTTTATTACCTTTACTAATATTGTATCAAAAAAAATTTCAGAAAATCGCTCAACATGAGCTTACGAGATATGACCTGAACTAAAGATCAACAAAATATGATTCTGTAAATAAAAAGAGAAAATATTTGTTTTAGCCTTGCGCTAACTCCAACAGTGACGATTTAAATAAAGAGGCACAAACTTTAGCAACTCATACCTTCAACGGCTGCACTCATTTCCCTAACCACTTCACCGTTTCCGGACACACTTCTCTTAATGTATACTCTCAAAAACAACCTTGACATCTCTCCTGAATCTAACCTTGACTGGAATCACTGCGCAGATGACAATCCGTTTTACCGCTTTCTTTAAATCATTAGGAATTATACATAATTTCGTAAGATGCTAATAAATAAGTTGTGGGGTGGGGAAGATTGAACGTTAAATTAAAGTTGGTTATTAACGGGTTTGAAGTCTTATTTTTTACTATTAATCATTCAAATAATAAATCAGGTTCTTCCAGTGTTAAAGGAAGAATTAAGTATAGCTATATAGATATTTTGAATTAAAATGTAGGAAATTATATCACTAAAAATGAAATCGAGAGGTTACTTAAATCATCCAACATAAATTTTATTTGAATTCTGACTTACTTTCCATAACAAAATAAATAATGATGTTTTTATTATGATAAGTGTTTTGAAAATTTGTAACAAAAAGAATAGTTTTAATGATTTTCAAAATATATTCTAAAATAACAGTTTGTTAAATAAATAAGTTTTATGAAATAAAATATGACTATTTAGTTTTAAATAGTGATATGTTATTTAATAAAACTCTTTAAAAGTCAATTTCTTTACATGAAGAAAAGGAATATATAAATACTGAAAATAAGAAGTAGAAAAATAAGGAGGAATTAATAAAATATAATTTTTAAGTACAAACTAAAACATAACTTTAATATTTTTAATTTGAAAGATTATTAATTTCATTGGTCCATAATCATTTTCCAGAGAAATATTTTAAAGTCATCGTGTTTGTCATTTTATAAAGTTTGAAAATATGTTCTATTCTCATTCCAAAGATTAAAAGAAATCTAATGTTATATAATTTTGAAACAAAATAAGAAAAGCATACATGATTTCTAATCTTTAATTTCTAACTATTCTTCTCAAAATGTTTTTTAAAGCATTTACTAAAAATAACATTATTTTTACAGTAAACTCAAAATTTTGAGAACTTGGCATTTCGAATATTTATTCTTAGAATGTGATTTACTTTTGAAGAATGTAAAATGCAAGCTATTCTTGGAAAATTCAAAATGCTGAGTTATTCTGAGTTTTAGATACAGAAAATGTCAACAGACATATATCTATGCATTGAAATGTTGATTTTACTGGAATACGATTATATACAGTTTTTTCAAATATAGAACTGAAGAATTATTTTAAACGTCAATGTATTTTGCATTAAAAGTTATTTTAAGTGTTTCCGCCCCCAATTTATATTGATTTTTATTACTTTCATCAAAGAAGTATATAAATATACAAAGATCAATATTGAGGTGGAGGAGGGAATTTATAAATGTAAAGGATATTAGTTTCAATAAGTCAATTTAGGTTAAAAAATAAAAGTCAATTGAGGTTAAAAAATATTTTTTGTTGATTTTTTTTTCTTTTTGTAAACTGTCTCGCCGCAAAATATCGTATAGCAAAAATTATGATCAGAATGTTATAAAATTTCGAAATTATATTTTACAAATATTTATAAAAGAACAACGTTCCCGTTTAGTTTATTAAATTTATATTTTCTGTCAGTTTAAAATTCTTATGCAATTATAATAATTTCTCTAAATGTAAATAATATAATGTTCACGATAACAATATAATTTATCGATAATACGATAATTGTGCTTCTTAGAAGAGAGAATTATTGTTATAATGATAATAATATATGTTCTTATAATATTTTTTATGATAATAATATAATTTAGGGAGCATTGTTATTTTTATTTCTGTTTGACTTTTCTTGCAGTTATCATTAAATTTTATACTTCCATCCTATTTATCTTTAAAAATTCTTTTTGAATGAAGTAGTCAACAATTTTATGCCTTTTTCTAAGTTTCATATTTTATTGCAGAGAAAATCTTATCTAAGACAAATTTTTTTTTTCAAAAAAAAAAATATTTCCAGGTGCATTAACATTTTTCCAATTTTCATAGACAGCGTTAAATTTCTTTTTTAAAATTATTTAAATTAATATAAATATGTTTAATAAAGAATTAAATTTGAACACTTAAAATGTATTATGTAACCTATGAAGTCTGCACAGTAATCTTCCTCAGATTAGAAAAAGCTTCAAACTCTTAGCAAACAAGTTAACCACTAATTATGTCATATACCCTATGCTTATATTAAATGAAAACATATTTTTGCATATTTTCAGTTAGTAATAATACAAAAAAAAAAAATAAAAAGATCCTTAACGTTAAATTCATGTGCTTACAATTTCTAATTCTTTAAAGTGATTAGAATTTGATTTCAAAACCGAGGAATAATTTTCTTCTGAGTCCAATGATAGTATACCCTAGTAGATGTAATTAACCAGGCATACTATCACTGACCACGAGAATTAACTTACATGTTAATGTAATGTAATTAACCACATATTAATGTAAAAGATAAGAGTTGGATTGTGGTTAGTTTCTTAAAGTATTACAGTCCCATTTTTGAGAGAAGAGTATATTGTAGACAATTATGATAATGAAACTTCTTGATTGGAGTATATACACACATGTGTTGGTATGTATGGTGCTAGGTGTGGCAGCAATATGTAATAGCATACAGGTAAATTGTACCGGAAAATCCTCTCTAGAAAGAA